>WOXC01008929.1:0-280924 GCA_011680675.1 Gymnobelideus leadbeateri | reverse complement strand
TTGTAGTTGAAGAAACTGAGGAAAACACTTATGTAGGACCTCACAGCTAGTAAGTGGTCTGAGTTTGGATTTGAACTCAATTCTTTCTACTCCAGGTCTAGTGTTATGTCTGTGCCACTACACTCTCTTTAAGTTAACCTTTAAAGAAAACTCATTTAAAAAACATTCACATGTATTAGTTTTGTTTTCTCAACTTGATAACAGGATATTTGAAAGTAGGTACCAGGACATGTTTGCCTTTTGTTGTCTCAGAATGCTTAGCAAAGTGTTGAACATATATGGCATCCAGTTAAAATGCTTTATGATGTATTGTTCTATATGTTTTATAAACATTTTCTCATTTGATCCTCACAACAACCCCAGGAGGTAGGTGCTATTATTGTCTTCATTTTATAGTTGAAGAATCTAAGGCAGAGAAAGGTCAAGTAACATGTTCAGGGTCACCTAGCTAGTAAGTGTCTGAGAATAATTTAAAACTCAGGTATTTCTAATTCCAACCCTAGCTATCTATCCAGTATGTGACCTAGCTACCTGTAGAGAGGGGATAATAATGATAAAAATATGACAGTTGTTTTTCTCTTCCTGTTATTCCTTCATATTTTGCTACTTATTTTCCTGCAAGTATAAAAGTACAATTAAGGTAAGTTCTTCCTCTTTTTAATTTAAGTGGTTTGGAGTAGGTTCTGCATCTCTGCCTTTTAAAAGTAATAATAATAATAAATTATTTCCCTGCAAGAAGATTTTGTGTTACATATTTTTTTTCTTTAAAAGAACCCCCCTATGCATACACACCCATTCCTGTTCCTTACATCTAGAACAATATTTAGAAATTTTTAATTCTCCCCCATATTACGTCTTCGGGACACTTCTTTCCTCATTGGAGAAGGAAGATTAGTGGATTGGATTTCCAAGGTTAGCTTTGAGGAATTAATATACAGAACATGACAATCAACTCTCACTAATCTCATTGCAGCAAACCTTGCTTTCATTTTTTAATGCTATTACTTGGTCCACTCACCATGTCTTAAAATGACACCATAACATTTTCTATTGGCACTTAAAAATTGATTAGAAGAGGTAAAAGTTTTTCTCAAGGCAAAGTTTTTTTTTTTTTTTTTGTGGGTGGTGGGGAACTGGTTGTATATTCATAAGAAGAAGAGAAAAAGGGTTTTGGGGAGGAGGAAGAAAGAATTATTGAACCCTAGAGTTTAATTTGGAAATTTCCTCACTGGTTAGTTTGATGAATCTCTCATACATAATCTCTTTAAAATCTCTGAAATATTATCATCTAACCACTTCTCAAATTCAGTAATAGTTAGGTCAAGACATATCTAAGAAGTTTATTCTATTCCAGGACAAATTGATTGGAAAGACTTTTCTGAAATTCATTTTAACATGACCCCTTTGAAACTTTTAATTGGTATTCCTAATTTTATCTTCTAGTGTAATGCACAGTTGTATTTTGTTATTTACATATAATAGGACTCCCAATATTTAAATACAATTAATATGTTTGCTCTTAATCATGTCCTCTCCTTATGAAAAACCCCATTATGTCCAACCATACTTTTTAAAACATAGCTTCCATAGTTTCCTCACCCTCTGGTTGCACTTGGCAGTGCCACTTTATTTCCTTTTAAAATTGTGAGATCTGGAACCAAATATGTTCTGCCACTTATAGTCTGCTAGTGATACAACAAAGCTATTACTTTCTTTGCTTTAGTCCAACATGATATATGTTATTTGGGTACTCTTTCTGTTCTCTTATACTCTTTTTTTTCTTCTTGGAGGGCAGTTAACTTGCCCAAGATCACACAGCTAGGTTTTGTGTGTGTGTGTGTGTGTGTGTGTGTGTGTGTGTGTGTGTGTTAAGTGTCTGAGACCAGATTTAAACTCAGGTTCTCCTGACTTCGGGGCCAGTGCTCTATGCACAGCACCACCTAGCCACCCCAGTTCTCTTATACTCTTGTGATTCATCTGTTCATTAAACATGTTTAATACTTTCTTGTTGTACTGAATTGAATTGATCTGGAGGAAAAGTTTCAGATATTACTATGTGATTTCAGGCTCACCATGTTTTATGTAATGGAGGTGTTTCTCTCTTTAGTTCATCTAATTAGGTCTCTATTGTACCCTATTGCATTTATTGCCAGATGCTTTGTTGACCTACCCTTGGCTCAAAGCTAATTATAGTTGTTTCATGCAATTCCACAGTCCAGCAAAGTTCTAAGGGGTTTTCAAGTCTTTCTGTTGGGCATTTTAATTTTACCTGCCTTTCTTTGAATCTTCTGGCTAGAAAGAGGTAAATGCTATTGCCTCTGACCACATCTGTTATATTTGATGGCCCACAATCTAATGAAGGTGATTTTTGTGTCCTTTTTAAAGGAAATATTTAGCCATATAGTATGGGGTCTATATATTTTTTAACTTTATTTTCAATCAACTGAAAATTATGACTGACTTTCTGAATGTTACACATAGCAAAAATAGCAGATGTTAATGCTCTTAGTCGTTACAAGTTATATGTAAGCAATCACTTAATCTTTTCAAACGTACAGTATAGAAATACGTTCAAGTCCTAGGCAAAATAAATATGTAAATGAATGAAGAAGGGATTTTCTTTATATGCTCCTAGGAGTGCTTGGATAATAACAATAATAGCTAACAGAGAGGTGGAAGGACTCAGTTTCTATGTTACTTTGTCACCTATATTAAATTATCTTAATGAAGAAAGGTCAAATAAAAAATCACATTTTGTAAGTAAAATCTAAAATGTGAGGAGATGGTAAAAAGACACAGTTTGCTATCCATTACTCCACATTACTGGACCTGATAAATTATGATATAGGCTAATAAAATATTTTTTGGATATGATTGCTGAATCATGTCAGTGAACTTTTAGGACACATATTGATAAAGTGGAGAATGTTCAAGACAGACAAATAAGATAATTAAAAACCTTAAATGCCTAACATATAAGTATAAGTTAAAGGAATGAATAATGTTAAGCCTAGACAAGAGTAGATTTGGAGCAGTGGGTCGGTGAGGGGGCTGATAGGATAATGACTATCCTGTGGATTACATGTTCTGTTCAGCTCTAAGTGGTAGAACTAGGAGTAAGGAGTAGAAATTGCAAAGAGAAAAATTTATACTTTATATAAAAAGAAACCTCTTAATAATTAGAGCTATCCAGAGGTGGAATTAGTTTATCTATTTAGTTACTTTGGGATTTTGTGGGTTCTCCCATCACTGTAGTACTTCAATAAATTTTAATGATATCTTCTTTGGTAGATCTTGGAAAAAGATCTTCCTATAGTTTGTATTAGAAGACTACTAAAGTCCCTTCCCACTGAAATTCTGTGATTCTGTGATGTTTTATAAATTAAGAAGAATGGGAATGCTGCTTTGATACAAGAAATATAGGCATTTTGTTATCAGAAGAAAACAAAACAGGAGAGTAGATCTTTGCAACCATAAGCTATAAGTTTAATGTCAACTTCTTTTTTAAGATATCAACAACTGATCATTAAAGGTTAAATTTACTGGTAGTAGAAACGTAAACAGTAATCACCATATGCCAGCCTGGTTTCACTGAGAACAAATTAAAGTAGGCTAACTTCTTTCCCTTTGCATAAAACATTACTATGCTGCTGTCTGTAAATTCTATAGACATAACATACTCGGATTTCCTTAAGTCATTTGACAGTCACCCACAAAATCCTTGTAGAAAGGATGGAAGAAAATATCAAATATATAATAATACATTTAAGTAGATGCTGAACTTGTACAATGACAAGACCGAGGGAGTATAGACTAATAATATAAAGTTAACCTAGAGAGAGAAGTCTAGGGGAATATCTGAGGGATTTGTCCCTGGCTATGTTCTGTTCAACATTTTAGCAGATTTGAAGATATGTTGTAGGTGCCAAGCATAATACATTTGTAGGTGACAGAAAACTAGACAGAAAAAACTTTTATACTGGATGACAACAACCAAGTTCAACAGATCGTCAAAACTCAACCATATCTCAAAAAGATGGAATTTACTAGACATGCACATGCATTTCTACACTGGGATTTTAAAAAATGAACTTTATTAATATAAAATAGAAGATGTAAGCTAAGAAGCTGTTCATAGATTTATACAATCCAAAGATTAGAAGGGGCATCAAAAGACATCTAGTTCCATATATATATCTGGTAGCACATATGCTTTCTAATGTACCCAAAAATTGGAACTTGCTTTGAAAGGATTTCAAGCATAAGAAATTAATATTATCTTGCAATTGTCCATTCAAAATAACTTTTTAGAAGTTTTTTTTTGTTTTTGTTTTGTTGGGAGAGAGTGTAGTTCAGAGGGGGAAAAAAGAGACAAATAATGTCTCTTGGGTCCAGAGGACCTAGATTCATCTATCACCTTTAATGATTAATATCTATGTAACAGTAAACAAGACACTTAACCTCCCTGGCACTTCTTCATCTGTAAAATGATAAGACTGACCTAGATGAGTTCTGTGGACCTTTCTAGCTGACTGATGCTGTGATCTGATTTGTCTCTCTGTAACCTCTAACCTTTTATTCTAATTATTCTCGCTTGGAACAAGTAGAAGAAATATCTTTGTCTTCCACAGAATAATCCATCAAATATCTGGTGACTGCTAGCATGTCACCCTTATGCATTTTCTTTACCAAGATAAATACATCACACCTTCTACAACAGGGAATTATCCAACCTCAGAGAATGACTCACTTCATAGTAATTTCAGGCACTGTGTAAAGCTGATCAGTACACAAATTGTACGGCATAATTTGTTCATATGTAGCTTCAACTTAAGTTAGGGGGATGTTTAACTTTGTTAATATGAATCTGTCACATGCATGAATTCTAATCTGTTATAATGCAAAAAAATGTTGCCCTATGATCAGAGGACCTAAGATCAGTTCACAGCTTAAGTACTTGTACATATGTGGCCTTCAGCAAGTCACTTAAATGAACTGGACCTCAGTTTCCTCCTCTTAAAAATGAAGGGCTTAGATTTTATGACTTGTACCATCTGGTCTAGATGCAAATTTAGAATCCATTTGAGAATTATGTAGACTACATGCTCAGTTCAGTCATTTTTCAGTTATGTCCAGCTCTTTGTGACTTCATCTGTGACTTTCTTGGCAAAGATTCTGGAGTGATTTGCCATTTCCTTCTCCAGCTAATTTTCACAGATGAGAAAACTGAGGGAAATAGGGTTAAGTGACAAAATCAGGGTCACACAGCTAGTAAATTTCTGAGGTCAGATATTAACTCAAGAGGATGTTTTTCTGACTCCAGTTTCAGCACTCTATCCACTGTGCTGTCTAGCTACCTCTACAATACATGTAATCAAGAATAATGCAACTCAAGCAATGGGTGAATTATAAATAAAACATTAGATATATGTCACCTGTCTCCAATATTCCCCCAAAACTTTTCAAGCTTACCAGTGCTTAAGTAATATTTATTAATTGGAACTGTAGGGACACCTGCAGAGAGATTATGGTCTTTCTAGCCTATTGATCTATATAGCAGAATTTGTGCTCTTCCTCCTTCCATAAAAACAAAAAAAAAGAAGTTGAGCACTGAACAATATTATTATGACAAAGTCACTTCTTCCCCTGTGTTCCAATTCCACTTGTTGATTTCACTGTAAATTAACATCAAACTAGATAGCTACAACTATACTGTGCTTGATATTGATTGGCATTGATTGGCAATATTGGTATTGATTGGCAGCTCATCCAAACACTAAAAGGAAAACTTGGAATGTGGGCAAATGCTCTCCATTTCCTTCTCTTTCTACTGACCCAACAAAAAAGCAAGATCCAAATAGAAATATCTCAGATGGATTTTTGCTGCTCTGGAAGTGTAGGAATAACAGCAATGTCTGACAAGCCCTAGTATTGCTTCTTCATGTTTCCTATGGAGCTTCATAATCAATTATAATTTGAGAAAGATGATAGAGAGGGCAACAAAGGTGCATTGCACTTAGAAATATTTAGAATAATAACCCCCTTAAATATGACTTGGTATAGTTGTGATTCTCTTCTATTTAGCCAGGAATCATGTCATTTTTTCCAAATATCTTTGCAGAAAGTGGTAACCCCATTGTGTTTTTTAGTTGACTAGTTATGCTCAGTATTTTGTGACAATATATGGGCTTTTCTTGGCTTTTCTGTGGTTTGCAAAAGAAAACCTCTGCTCTACTTTGAATAAAATATATTCTAGAAATACTCTCTAAACTGCAAACTATTACTAACATTTTGAATTACTGTTGCTTCTTTTGTAGTTTATTTGCCATAGGGTCCTATCCTTTTTTCCGAGGTGGGGGAAAAAATTCTCACTTGTGCACTTTATTTTATGCCCAGCAACTTCTATTTATAATCATTCATCTTTCTCTTGTCACCAAACTCCCTCTGTCTGTCTGTCTGCCTCTCTCTGTCCTCATGTCTTTATGTATCTGTCTTTGTCTGTCTCTTTCTCTGCATATCTCCTCTGCTCTAACCATGATCATAAATTTCCTGATCAAAACAAACAAAACCTGCATGCATACTTGACCTTGCTACTCCTTCAATTGAATATTTTTTTCATCTTCTTCTGTACCATATTTCTAGGAAGAGGAGTTTCTACTTCTTGCTTTTATTTTCACCATTTCCTTTCTCCTCAACACCATAGAATATAATATATTCATCCATTAAGCTAGGGTTAGTTACTAAGTTAATTCTTAAAATACAACAAATCAGAACAAAAAATGGGTGGTATAAGGATCTTATTTAAAATTAAATCCAAGTTGGTTCTAAAATTTAATGATAAGAAAGGAAAAAAAAAGTATCTTTAAATGATGATGAAAATAATTAGCAACATTTAGATGAGGTTGGACATGGTTCTAGGTGCCTTGCAATTATTATCTTATTTGATCTTCAAAACAGCCCTCGAAAGTTGATGCTATTATGCCTATTTTACAGATGAAGTAACTGAGCTAGAGATTATGACTTACTGAGGGTCACCCAGGTAATAAACGTTTGAAATAAGATTTGAACCCTGGTCTTTCTGACTCTAGGCTTCATGTTTATCTATTGCACTACCTAGCTATCTCTTGAGCTGCTAAGAAATTGTGAATTAAGATTTTACATACTCTGAAATATTTTCTGGCAAATGATTCAAACAGAAATGAAAATTTTCCAAATATTTCAGGCAAACTAACTCCCCCCATTCTCACCACTTTATCTATTCTTTGTAGTCAACTTCTCTCTAATTTTCCAAATCCATAACTGATGGGCAAAACCCTTGATTAAAGAGTCTCGTTTTTCTTCTTTATATTTGCTTCCTTGGGGATTAGTAGACAGTAGGCATTTAAGAAATATTTGTGTAACTGGATATAATCAAATTAATGATATAATTTTATATATGTTCTCTTTTGCACATATTTATAAAATTACCTCAGCCTAGTACAGAAGTACTGGTTCCAAATATATGACCTTGCATGGAAAAATATTATTTTACTTGTAATTCTGTATCAGGCATAACTCCTCTTTACCTGACCTACATGCATAGCTCAAGTAATCAGTAATGGGAAAGAAATACACGCATCATAACAATCCTTGAAGTAATGGGCAAAAATCCCTAATATAGAGGACTAGAACTAAAATAGCTCACACTTTCATGTCATAAATGTATATCTCAATGAACCTTCTTTTGGGATTTAAAGTAATACAGTGTCTTTGCAGAAAGGATAAAAGATCCAGGCTATTAAACACTTCTTTTCTTTCAGCTTCTGCATTGATTAATGCAGTGAGTCTGCACAGTTGTAAAGTTATACTGATGTCCTCTTTAGAACATGTTTCACATGACTTTTCTCTGAAAAGAAAAGAAAAGCTTGTCAAATACTGGAGTAAATGAGATATCTCATTTGCATTGAAATATGCTGGGAACCAAAGGAGTAATGTGGCTTCCTTACAACTGTGTTTTGTCATTTCAAAATGCAGACTAACTCTTGTGGATCTGAAATGGACATTTGATTTAAAAAAAATAGTTAACATCTTTGCCTCACTTATTTTTTTCCCTCAACAGCACAAGAAAAAACTCAGTGTTTGCTTCTTTGTAGTGGTCATAGGCACACAGAAAACCAACTATATCCGCAAACAATTCTCTGTGCTTGAGAACAAGATTTTTGTTTCCCACATCATATCGTTTCATCCTGTTATAGTTGCTCTATGATTTAAAACAACCTTGTAAATAAAATACCAAAAATTTACTGTACTATAAAAATGTTTTATCACCCATTCCCCTGCCAGGAAGTACAGAGCAAGTCAAATAAATTAAACCAGAATTCTTTACTACTTGGCGTAAATTGTTACTCACCATAGGCTAGTGGGTATTTGCACTTCTATTTTAAATTATCCTTGCTTCCTGCCTACATACAATCATATGCTTCTATCTGAAAGTAGCCAGATACCCTTGCTTGGTAAAATGAGACCATTCTAAAGGAGGGCTGTTGGTCCTGCAATTAAAAATTTATTTATACAATATCATATAGGTTATTTTTTTGGAACCTAGCTAACTTGTCTTTAATTGAGAATAATTAGATTATTATCTCACAGAATAATTACCTTTCAGATAAGGAAAAGAAAATATTTAAAGCCATTTTCCCTTTCCACTACAGAGATATTGTTTGTGACTTCTAGCTATCTTCATTAAGCCTGATATCCAGATATATCAACGCTGGCTAACAGGAATAGGAACCTTCTACTGGATCTGTGATATCATTGATGTTGACACATAAAATTCCATACTCTTTCATCCTTTCTGACTACTATCTTTAACCTTTTGTAAGTTCTTCATAAAAGATGGACTTAAAATGGAAGTCTGTTTCTTATTTTAGTATCACAACTATATAAATGTATATCTGGAAATATATGTTCATGTTGTTCTCTGAAAAAATTCAGGATCCTTGAAGACAGGTTCTGTTTTATTTTTGTCTTTGTATCCTGAGAATGTAACACAGTTGGTAGTGTATAATAGGTGGCTAATAAATGGTTCCTGATTGATAAAAAGATAATAGGACAAAGAAGAGATGTTGGAACTACCCAAGTATAATTTTCTCTGCAGAGAAGAATAATCTTGTCATTGTAAATTTTAGTACTCCCTAATGAGTTCAAGTGACTAACCCTGGGCAAAGGAAATCCCAGGGTATTTCACGAACTTGTGAGTTTTGAGCATCTGTGATTTCAAAGGTCAGAGATCTCTTAAAGGTCTTAGAGAATAAGAGTATTATAGCAAGACTAGACAAAGGTAATGTTTCTCTATTTTTTAAAGGGGGAAGATGGCCAAATGCATACAATCTTAAGCCCAAAAATCACACATAATTTCCTAGAAAAATTTAAAAATATATTATTAAAGTTATAGACCACTGATATGTATAGAAAAAAAAACAACAACAACAAACCACCAAACTTCATCAGAAACAGATTAGGTCAGATTAACTCTATTTCCTTTTGAGATAGAGTTACTGAACTTGGTGAAAGTCTATTCCCAGTAGCTACTAAATTATTTATAGAAATGCAAGTTCTGGTTATTCATATTCCAGGCAAAAATGATTTTATTTCAATTTTTGTGGCAAAAACATTTTTAAATGCAGGGAGTGGTGGAGGTAGAATTGGCCACATTGGCAAGAAAATGTGAGTTCAAATCTAGCCTCTAAGTTCCTTAGGCAACACTGTCTTTTGAAGTTCCTGAAGTGCTAGCTTGCAAGGGTAGAAGGAGTTTCCTTATCTAAAAGGGAGTTCGATATGTGAACAAACATAAGCTTTTCCATTATTCCCTACATATTGGTAGACCAGGAAAATGTTGCACAAACCTAAATTGTAGGTTTAACCATATCATCTCTAATGAATGAACTCTAGTGGCTCCCTGTCACTTCCAAGATCAAATTCAAATCATTTGACATTAAAAACACATTTAATTCTGACCCATTCTACTTCCCAATGTTTCAGTCTTCTTATCAGTTTCTTCCCAGTAAAGGATATGCATCAAAATAGGGGGGACCATTACTTGCTGTTCCTAGAATAAAATATTCCATCTCCTGATTCAAGGCATATTCATTGGATGCAACCTGTAGCTTAAATTCTCTTCTGCCTCATCTCTAACTCCTAACTTCACTGACTTCCTTCAAGTCTCAAATAAAATAATTACACCTTCTGTAAAAAACAACAACCCAAAATCCTCACTTTCTCAGTCCTCCTTAATCTTTGTGCCTTATTTCTGAGAGTAGCCTCCGATTTTTTTCTGTCTGTAAATTGTATGTAAATACTTGTTTACATGTTTTCCCCCTCCCCTAGTAGACTGTAAGCTGTTTGAGAGCAGCGACTATTCTTTTGCCTTTCTTTTAATCTCTAGTGCTTAGCATATTATAGTAGTCAAAAAATAAATGTTTATTTACTGAATTTACAGAATTATGGGTCAGGCAAAAGAAAAATTTGTGTAAACTTGAGTTCCCTCATAGCAAAAAAAAAAAAATAAGAGCATTGTGCTATGTGAACTTCTAAGGTTCTTTCTTGCCTCTACAACATTTGAGCTTAAGGAATTAATCTATGATTCATAAGGTCTGTGTCTAAATTTCAGCTTTTAGCTATGTACATTGGCTATGTATACACAGGCAAGTCACTTCATCTTTCAGACTTTCTTCATATCTAAAAGGGAAATAATGAAGACTTTCCACTACTTACTCAAGTGGATTGTTCTAAGGGTAAAGTGAGATTAATGTATATGAAAATCTTTATAAAATTGTAAGCTACTAGTATTATTATGAAACATTGTTACAGCTATATTGTCACTAGATTTTCCAGATGCTTATCATTGACTTAGAAAATACCATTTCCTACATTTACATTAAGCACTGTTCAGACCTTATTGTTCCCTGGTTCAAGAAAATCCATTGGCTTTGCCTTTCCTCTCTTATAAAATACAGATTTCTCTGTGTGGCTTTTAAAGTCCTTTACAAATACCCAGACCATTTCCTGGTTTATTGAAAATTATGGTTTTATATTAATTGGCTTTCTTGATGTTCCCCATACATAGTGATCACTTTTGAATCCTTGATGCTTTCCATAGGCTCTTCCCCATGAATAGAAAGAATTCCCTCTTCAAACACATCTTTGAATGTATAGCTTCTTTCCAATGTAAGCTTAAGTAAGAACCTATAAAAAATCTATCCTAATCCATCCTTTTGTTAATATACTACACACCCTGGAAATTACTTTGTATACATTTTTATTTTTTTCCCTTGATACATGTTGTTTTTCTCCAATAGAATTTCAGTTCTTGGATGAAGGCAATGATGGCTTTATATTTGTCTGTGGATTCCCATCACTTAGCACATAATAGACATTTAATTAAACTGTGGGAGAAATAAAAAAGTAACTCAATGAATAAATAGATGTCATACTTGTGATTTTGGATGATGCAATAAATCTGATGGGGATATAAAAAATTTCCATGACAGTATTTGGCTTTTTAAAGATCTTTTCAAGGTAAAATAGTGAGCAAAATTAATTAGATGAAACAGTGTTAAATGTAAAATTTTAATCTACAATTTAAAAGTCATTTTAAAAAAAGAAAAAAATACAGAGAACTAAATAAAATCACTAAAGGAATCAATAATGTAAATATTATCACTAAATATTTTAATAATAAGAGAGCCAGGCCCAAGGAAGGCATATGACCATTCTACTCTGATATGTTCAGGCTACATCAGGATTATTTCATTGAGTTTTGGGGGCCACTTTTTCAAAGGTAACTGAAAAACTGAAAAGAATCCAGAGGATAGTGAGCAGAAAAATGCATGGCCAATAGATAATGCCACACAAACTTTTTTTTTTCTTTATTTTTTTTGGAGGGCAGCTAGGGTTAAGTGACTTGCCCAAGGTCACATGGCTAGATTTTTTTGTTTTTGTTTTTTTGTTTTGTGTGTGTGTGTGTGTGTGTGTGTGTGTGTGTGTGTGTTAAGTGTCTGAGACCGGATTTGAATTCAGGTCCTCCTGACTCCAAGGCCGATGCTCTATTCACTGTGCCACCCAGCTGCCCCTAAACTTTTCTTTTTAACCTGGAGAAGAGAATGCTTAGGGCTGATCCCTTCACTTTGCATCAGCTGTCCTGCCTGGTTTCAACTCCCTGGGACAATATGGCATGCCATGCCATCCTTCTTACTTTTTCTTCCCTCCTTTTTTCTACTATCTCCCCCATTAGACTTGAGAGAAGGATTTGTCTTTCTTTTAATTAGTTTTATTCTCAGAACTTAGCACAGTGTCTGGCACAAGGGTGATTGTTGTCTATTTTTCATTCACTTAAGTATAGTTCAATTGTTTTGTGATCCCATTTGGGATTTTCTCAGCAAATATATTGAAATGCTTTGCCATGTCTTACTTCAAATCATTTTACAGATGGGGAAACTGAGGCAAACAGTGTTATTGACTTGCCCAGCATCACAGAGGTAGTAAGTATTTGATGCTAGATTTTAACCCAGAAAGATCAGTCCTCCTCACTCCAGGTCTGCTAGCTGTCCATACTACATGATTAACTAATTGTTTATTAGATTTTATGGATCAATTGATATGATATCTCTGTATAATGAAAAATGAATTCATTTTCCATTGTCTAGGTGGGAGAATTAAAACCATTGTGTGGCAGTTGACCAGAGGAAAGTTTGGGCTTATTATATGAAGAATCTTCAAAAAATTAAAAGTATCTTGAGATAAAATATTTTCCCCCAGCTAGTAATATTTTCTCTCTTTAAAGAAGGCATTTAAACAAAATCTAAATAATCACATCTTGTGATTTAAAGTGGGCATGCCTGTTCAAGGACAGAATAAACTAGATGGTCTCTGAGGTTTTTTTTCCCCCAAAAACTGTGATTCTAATGTATAAATTTGTAATGACAATTCCAACAGTACTTACCCCACAGGATTATGGTTAAATAGGCACTTTATTAAGCATAAGGTTCCCTATATATTGGAGCTCTTCTTGTGTGTATTTATACATTTATTCCTAAGAGTATGACTTATACATTCAGGAGAAACTACTTGTCACAGAATAATCACATCAATTTTGAAAAGCAAAAATAATCTGTTACATCCAATAAAAGACAAACAAAAACAGTAAGTCAAATTTTAATTAGCTATGTCTGGGGTTATTTTATTCTTGTATAAATATTTTCACTATTTAAAAATATTATTTATGTATTTGTATATATTAAATGGAGAGAACATTTGAGTGTTCTCCAATTCTGGCAAAAATGAGAAAGCTTCTCAAAGAAATTGAACCTCTTTTTGATAGAAAAAATACCAAAAAGCTATAAAATGACAACATTCTCCAAGTACAAACTGTTATTCATTTATTCTTCATTTTTGAAGAAGACTAATGATATCATGAAGTGTTGTCTTTACTTGTACTTGAATTGGATTTAAGTGAGGCAGAGTTGCCCAAAGTTGTCCCCCTCCCACTTTCTTTTGGTTGTGGAAGTCCAATGGCAAGAAAAAAGTCAAGACTACTGGCAGTGGCCAAGGATGGAGTGGATGAGTTTCATGTCGTTGATATCTGACTAAGCTCTAACAGTTCCAAAGCCATATGTCAGATGCCTTCATACCTGTCAAAACAAATTGTTCTCATCCACCCATTCCACCAAATGATATTTTCAGATTCTTAGGGTTGACATCCCTCTAACTTCCCAATAGACTTTAGGCCTAAAATTTACCATCAACCTGGTTTAGCCCATCTGCCAAGACAGTTTTACTAGGTTGTGGCCACTGGGCATGCTATAGTTTATTGGAGCCACAGGTGAGAGTTGGGTGACAGGTGGACACCAAAGGAGGATGAGCAGCCCCGAAAAGTGCTCTGCAATCCCTCACACCAGAGGTGCTAGTCTGAATACATATAATCAGTTTCAAGCCTTTGCTTTAATTCCAAAAGACCATTTATCTATAGCCATTTAAAATGGAAAGAAAAAAATGTTCTTTTACTTCATTGATGCTCCTAAATTGAAATCATGACCCCAAGGTAAGGGAATGTGAAATAGAGGAGAGTGACAATTTAGTACAATTGTATATATCCTTACAGGATAAGAAAACTGATATCAGAGGTAGAAATCATGTATTAGGCTTTGCTCTTTAGATCAGTGGAAAAAGCATTGGACTTGGAGCCAAGGAAGAATAGTATATGGGCAAAAGCAACAAAATTCTAGTTCAGAAGATATTGGGTTCTAGTCATAAGATATCAGACCTGTCTGCTATTGGGAAAGTTACAACACATGAGTCGTTCAGATCCCACATTCACACAATAAGGACACTGGACTAGAACTAGATAAATTTTAAGTCCCTTCTAGCCAGCTCTAAATCTTATTATCCCAAGCAATTAATCTATTAATCACTAGACCTGAGTTTGAGATTCATATCTGCTACTTATTTACTTTGTGAACTTTGAAAAGTTACTTAATATGTCACTTGGATTTCTCCTCTACATAAAGATGCATATATGTACAAAGAGCTAAATGCATGCAATAGATACAATTACAGAGAACTATCATGCCTTTTTTATGCCTATCTTCTCTAATATGTAAGGAAATCATTTATTCTATCCAGGAATGAGAAAGTATATACATATTCCAAGTAATAGAAAGCCTTCATAGACTAGACATAACTCATCAGTGGTGATAATATTGCTTAAGCTCTGCCATCTTTTTTCACTACAAAGTGTTGTTAATCATCTGTTTACCAATGTTTTATGTTTAAAATGAAGACAATATTTTGCTAATTAAAATGGTCTAGTGAGGATTTGTCCCCAAAATTTTAAGTAATTTCCTAATGTCCAATTCTAATATTTCATCAATTCATGTAGGTGATCTTGGATTCCTACAGTATGTTATTTCATTTGTTGTCATTCAATTATTTCAGTCATGTCCAACTCTCTGTGACCCCATTTGGGGTTTTCTGAACATTTTCTTCTCAAGCTCATTATTTAGATGAGGAAACCCAAACAGGGTTAAGTGACTAGCCCAGGGTAACAAAGCTAATAAGTGTCTGAGGACCAATTTAAACTCATATCTTCCCGACTCTAGGCCTAGAACTCTTATCCACTGCACCATCTAGCTTCCCTATATGATAGTTGTGTGCAAATTCTTGCAAATATGACCAAGGTAGAAAGCCTTCCAGCATGAGTCAGGAAATAGATTTTTTGCCTCTTACCTAAACAAAAAGATAGCAAAGATATTTGTCTGGTTGGCTTCAGAGTGATAAATTTTTCAGTCATGAAACTTACATAAAGTATAGATCACAATCTACATTAGTGGGAATACTCACATGAATGAAGTCACAGACTCCAAACAATGGATATAAAACATCTTATTGGACCAGACACACATCCTCAAAAGAGAAGACAGTAATGCTAGAATTCATAACATTCTATAGCTTAACCCTTTTCATGTCAAATATTTTTATATAATAAATTGGGGTGATGATATCCTTTTAATGGAAAGAATGGAACAATATTTCTTTTTTCCCCAAATATTTTATTAAATTGTGGTTTACATCATTCTTTTCTGCCAGATTTTGAGTTACAACATTTTCCCCCATTTTTCTGTATCCCCCACCGCAGAATAGCAGTCCCACAGGATATCCCCTTATCAAATCTGCTCTCTCCCATATATTCTCCCATACCCCCCTTGACTCTCCCAGTAGGGCAAGGTGAATCTCTGTGCCCAAATGCCTGTATATCTTATTTCCCAATTATATGAAAAATAGTATTAATATTAGTATTTAGACACTTTTATGCATTTGATTTTAAAACTTTGAATTCCAGATTCATTCCCTTCCTCCCTTATCTCTCACCCTTACTGGGAAGATAAGCAATTCAGTATATGTTGTGCATGTATAGCTATGCAAAACATTACCATAGTAGATATATTGTAAAAGACTGACTATATTTCCCTCCCTCTTATCCCACCTCCCACTTGGTCTATTCCCTACTTTTATCCTGTCCCTTTTCACAAGTGGGTGCTTCCAACTTCCCTCCTCCTCTTCCCTCCCACCCTACCTTCCATCACCCCCCTCTCATCCCCTACCCCCTCACTCTCCTGTAGTGTGAGATATCCTATTTAGTATATATGTCATTCTCTCCCTGATCCAAATTCAATGAGAATAAGGTTTTGACTTTTTACCTTCCTATTCTTCCCCTCCCTTATAAAAAATTGCCCTTGCCTCTTCTCTATGACAGAGTTTACCCCTTTTTGTCTCTCCCCACCTCCTCTCATTATATACCTCTCTCACCCCTTAATTTCAAATTTTCAGTATCATCCCTTCCTATTACATTCGACCTGTGTCCTCTATCTATGTACACCTGTAAACACATATACACACATTCACATATGTGTTCATATGCCCATATACCCTTCTTCAACTATTTTCATACTGAGAAAAGTTTCATCAGTTACAGTTATTGTTTTTACATGTAGGAATGTATATAGTTCAACGTTGGTAAGTTCATTATGATTTCTTTTCCCTGTTTACCTTCTCAAGCATCACTTGCTTCTTGTATCTGAATGTCAAATTTTCTATTCAACTCTGTTTTTTTCATAAAGAATGCCTGTAAGTCTTCTATTCCACTAAATGACCAAATTTTCCCCTGAAACATGATACTCAGTTTTGCTGGGTAGGTGATTCTTGGTTTTAATCCCAGCTCCTTTGCCCTCTGGAATATCATATTACAAGCCCTTTGATCCCTCAGTGTAGAAGCTGCCAGATCCTGCACTATCCTGATTGCATTTCCACAGTATTCAAAATTTTTATTCCTGGCTGCTTGTAATATTGTCTTCTTGATCTGGGAATTCTGGAACCTGGCTATAATATTCCTAGGAGTTTTGTTTTGGGGATCTTTTTCAGGAGGTGATCTCTGGATTCTTTCAACCTCTATTTTGACCTCTGGGTCTAAAACATCAGGACAATTTTCCTGGAGAATTTCTTGAAGGATGATTTCAAGGTTCTTTCTTTGATCATGGTTTTCAGGTAGTCCAATAATTTTTAAATTATACCTCATGGATCTATTTTCCAGGTCAGTGGTTTTTCCCATGAGGTATTTCACATTGCCTTCTATTCTTTCATTTCTTTGGGTCTATTTAACAGCATTAGCTTCCCTTTGGTCCACTGTAAATCTGAAGGAAAGATTCTCCTGAGATTATTTTTCCATCTGGCAAATTCAGCCTTTTAAGGCATTCTTCTCCTCATTGCCTTTTTCAGCCTCTTTTGCCATTTTAGTTAGTCGATTTTTAGGGCGCTATTTTCCTCAGTAAGGCTGTTAACTCTCCTTTCACGATTTTTTTGCATCATTTTCATTTATCTTTCCAGTTTTTCCTCTACTTCTCTCATTTGATTTTCAAAATCCTTCCTAAGGTCCTTTATGGACTGTAACCAGCTTGTATTTTCATTTGGGGCTTTTGGTGCAGGAGTTCTGACTTCCCAGTCCTCCTCCTCTTCCATGCTTAGAACCTCTTTGCCCCCAAAATAGGACTCTAATGTTGAATATTTATGTTTATTTTGTTTCCTTTGCCTAGGCATTTTGCCACTCAATTATTTGACTTTTGGGCTTGTTGTCACAGTAGAACTCTGCCACCAGCCAGGGGAGCTTCCATTCCAAACATTGGGATTTTCCCAACTACTGGAGGTATTAGTTGGGTGCCCTATTTGAAGCCCCCACACACTCTGGCAAGCTAGTCACATACCCCATGACCTCCACCCCAGACCACAATCCAGATCTGAGAAGGTTAAAGCAGGAGAGATTACCCCCAAGACTGAACACTGTATCCCCCTACAGTTAGCAGGGCAGGAACTGAAGCTGCAGTGTGTGTCTTTCGCTGTGCAGAAGCTTCTCAGTGGCTTCTCGCCCCCAGGGAAAGAGGTCATGTGCTTTCCCAACTAATGAGTCCCAAAGTCCATAGGGCAACCTCTCACTTTGTCTGTGGCATCTCTGTGTTGGTAATTTGGGAAACTCAAGAGCTGCTGGTGTTCTGTAGTCTCTCCAGCAGGCTGCTGGTCTGGCCACCCTGGGGATAAAATCACTGATTCAGCCAGTCTTGGGCTCTGCTCCCAGAGTGCTGTGGTGGCCGCTCCCTGCTGGGCTGCTGGGCTGTCCTCAACAGGAGGTTAGCTTCTCTGTGTCATTTTGTGATCTCCAGAGGTTGTTTAAAGTCCCTTTTTACATAAATTTAGAAAGTGTGGAAGCTGGAGCTGTACAGAAGAGCTGTTTCTATTCCACCATCTTGACTCAGCCCCCCCTGCACCAGTGTTTCTTGATAGATATCATGTCCCCCAAATTTCACCTTTTCGGGTATTTGCTTTTTATATAAATTACATGAAGAATTAAACAATCTCATTTTCCTCTTATTTTATCCTGCTAAGAGAGGAAAATACTATTCATGCACTGTTTGCTTTGAAAATGAAAATTTAGCATAATATTTATCCCTAGTTTTTATGGTAAAAATGTTGTCTTATTGTCATGGATATTTGCATTTTTAACCCCAAGTCATTCACATCGGTCCTATTTTCCTAAGAGGTATGCTAAACTAATCAATGCATTTTGACACCTTTACCCACCAAAGTTCAAGGTGACAGCTGACTGTGCTGAAAAAAAAATGGAAAAATTATTCGAAGTCTGGATGTACTTCATTTTGGCAGATACTTTCATTAGTAAGATGCCTTGATAGGAGCTTGAGAAAAGATATGTAGGAAAAAGCAAAATTGAGAATAAAGATGGAGGTGGTTGATGGAAGAGAAGATGTAGAGAACTTGAAACACATAATGAAAGATAAAGTCATGGTTGATTGGATTAGGGATCTAAATCAATAAATCCTCACACAAGGGAATTTTATAAAACTTTACTGTATAAATAACAAGTCTATTCTTTCTACTTCTAATGCTATCAATTCATAGCCAATGTTTGGTACCATATCTCATATAATGGCATTAACCCAAGAATCATTCTTTCAGCAGGCAAGGATTCCGGAATGAGTATATTATGCTTATACAATGACTCCCTGCACTATTTTAATTTTTCTATTGAAAAATAAAAATAATTGTCACCTGACTATTGCCCCTCCCCACCACCTAAGGTTTTTCAATTAATTGTCCCACTTTATTGTCTCCCTATCCCTGAAAAAAATTTACTCTTCCAGATCTGAGATTTTATTGGCAGCTAAATTTCTATTAAAGGTAACTATAAGTAAATAACAAACAACAAGACAGAAATAGCATCTTAAAAGAAATTAAAAGAAATAAAAAAGAATCCCCTTAGCATTTAAATAGTGAAGTTTAAATGACCTCTGAATGCCAGAGGAATTTGTTTTGAGGACATATTTCATAGGAATAGTTTTAGGAATATCATTTTGATATAGCATTCTACTTAGGAAGAGAGAACCAAAGCAAAATGCTTACATTTGGGATTATCTTTACCCTCAGCATTAGACAAAATGTAGGGGAAGATTTAAAGAAAATATGAAAGCTCACCTTCAGTTGGAATGGTTGCTTATGATAGCTATAATATTCCATTACAGGGAACTTTTTCTCAAGTAATTTTTATATATCAGGAGATGGTCATTTTATAATCTTCAAAATAATAATGTGACATTCAATTCTTTTTTGTTATATCATTTGTCCATTCATACCTTAGTCAAATTTATTATATCACTGGAAATGGCTAATATTAAGAGAATTTTTTAAAAATTCATAATATTAACAAATATATTATATAACTAGATAAGTGATTATAACCCTATCCCTAAGTGTTTTGAATGCAGTCATCTGGTATGTGAGAACTCAGTTCCATCTGTCTCACAAGGGTAGCAATGCCTGGGATAGAGACAATATTCTCATGGGAAAACAGCAGAAAACAAAATTGAATAGACATAGTAGAAATTCATGAACATTTTGAGGACACAGGTAGTGTGATCTGTCAAGTATAGAAGGAACTACAAAATAAACAGAGTGGATGGTACTACTGTTAGGTCAGTTTTAGAAACAATAAATTGAGATTTACCAAATGAAAAATTTAAAAGTCCAAATTCTATTCAGGTAAGTGATCAATCAGAAAATCAAGCCATATACACGGAAAGCTACCAATCCAAACAATAATTTGCTTCAGACTTTTCCTTTTGAGAAGCAGTAAAATCTATATTCTTTGAATTGTGTCATCTTGGAAGGTAGAAGTCTACACCTCTGTAAATCTAAATGTAGATGTAAGGATCAAAGATCCATTCAACAGCCTAAACAGAACTGATGGCACTGACTTAAAATATACTGATAGTTAACAGCTATGGAAAAAACAGTAACATCCACTTTGGATTATTAACATATATCTATTAGAAATACCCACATCAGTTGTAAGGTAATGTATGAAGAGTTGAAAAAAAAAACATAAATATAGTTTATATCATTCATTAGATTATTTTTATTCAAAGCATTTTAGACCTCCCATCAGTGATATATGTGTGTTTACATGTGTATATAAACACATATTTATGTATATAGGTGTGTGTGTGTGTGTGTGTGTGTGTGTGTGTGTACTCTGTTATAAATGTCTGTTTGATCCATGAGGCATAAATCCCAAAGGATTATAAACACTACGGCTAGCACTAGGAGAATGCAGAAGTAAATGAAGTACATATTTGGCATCCTCTCAACTTATATCTCTGAACCCCCTTTTGCTCTGACCCCCAAGAATCTAGTAAGTTCATGCCAGCTATTGCTGCCTGGGAGTCCCAGTCTGAATATTCCTTCCTCCAAACTGTCTACTCCTGACAATGCTCCAAGTTCTGATATTTTTTCCCTTTCTTTATCTAAATATATGCTATGGTTTTAGACCCTCAGGGTCTGTTCAAAATTACATGTCCTATGGGAAAATTATCTATAAGTTCATGCTAAAATATTTTTTTAAAAACTGAAAATTTTCCTGTGTTTGACTCCATGGGCATTTAAGTTTGAACAGTTGATTTGATGATCAAAATCCCTTAACCCTAATTCTGCCACTTCAATGGTCCTATGGATTTGAGTCAGATATTTTAGAAGCTTTTGTTCTCTTCCCTTCTCCTAGACACATTTTACCAAATTGGCAGGTGTCAATGGAACTTAAGTTTGAACAGCTCAGGACCTTTCTGAAGATATAGGGGGTTGTGAAATTTTTATCTTATACATGTAAGCCCTGTACCTGTGATGGCTTTTGCATAGAGGACTCCCAGGTGAGGAAATTTCTTCATATCAAAACAAGTATGCATTTTGTGTTCTTAGATAATTGTCTAGGACACTGAAAGAAATGACTTGTTTAGGTCACATGGCCAGTATATTTCAGAAACAGTACTTGAACCCAGACTGTCTTTGTCTCAATGCCTATTCTCTATCCACTATGACACACTGCCTCTCCTTTCCAATATAGCCAGTTACCCAGTTAGTTATGTAGCCAGTATTCTTCATATCTTAAAAAGTCTTTTATACTACCATATAAACCTCACAGTAGTAAATCCCATAATGCTTTCTTTGAGATGACACAAAAGTTGGAAACCTGAAATATGGAGGAAATGAGCACAAAGAAGAAATTCTGAGGATGACTAGCTATTAGATGAGTATTGTCAGCCATTGCTTCCCTGATTTCAATTTGATTGCCTTTCAGGAAGAGCAATTAAAATGAATCACCACCAATCAGTAAACCTGATTATGGCTATCAACCACATTGCTGAAGAAAAAGCACCTGCTTCCTTGGGGCAAGTGTTATCCAGCTGTATGCAGGACTGGGACTTAATTGCCCTGCAATTGTGATAGTGATTTAGAAGAGGTCCCATTCCTCCACCCCCTCCCCAGCTAGGTTCTATCATTGGCAACACCAGTAATCATCAATAACAATCTTCTCTCCATTGAAGACAAGGTAATCTCCTAACAGGCCTTTTAATAGAAACATGATACTTATTCCTACATCTATGACTTTTTCATGTTCATTCCTACACTTTTTGCTCCTCATGTTTAGGATCTATACGAGTACTACTTTTCTTTCAAATGTTAATGCATATTTTGATATTTTAAGATTTTATGGTTTCATAGGTGTTAGTTCTCATGCCAACTATACTGATCGTACCTTCCCGTAACTTCTTTTCCTGTGCAATTTTTGCCCAAGTGTTCTCAGAAATTCTTCATAGAGAACCTAAAAAATAAACTGGTATTCTTTCTCTTATTTTAGCCTGTAGGAGGTATCAGTGTCTTACTCAAGATATGTATGTATAGATGCAATATTTATAGAATGAAAGCTTATTAAGGGTAGGTGATATTATTTTTCTTTGAAATGTCAGCATATAGCACTGGGTCTGCCATGCAAGAATGCATTCAATAAATGTTTGCTCAGCTCCCTTGATTCACTGCTTTCTCACATTGAAATGTAAAGCAAAAAATGTAACTGCTTTTGTAGATATAAAAATCCTCATTAATGTTCTTTGATCACCTTCTTGAACCTTCACTGTTTTTGGTAACATGTTGCAGACCCCTTTTACAAATAACATGCATTTTTAACCTTGCTTTTGCATTTGTATCCCTGTTGCTTAGAAAAAGTGCATGGCATGTAGTAGGTGCTTAAAAATATTTAATGACTGATATTTATAATCCTTGTTATTCCAGTATTTACAGTACAAAATCATTCCCAGAATGCTATTTGTTATAAGAAGCCAATTTCCCTCCAGCAGTGAGCAGTTTTAGTTTATTAAAGGCAACTTATATTTTCCCAAATTCAATTTAGCCCAATCCTCTATTCTTACTCAACTCCAGAACCATTTCATTTTTTCTTGTGTTATATTTTTCCAGAATAAAATTCTTCATAGTTTGTAAATCATAATTGGCATTATATGTTTTTAGTTCATCCTGTCTAATGTAGTTGGTTAGATAAATAGGTTTAACTATGTTGTGGATTTGAATAAATTAGTTCTAAAGTATTTTGAAAATCTACACAACTAGGGGCAGCTAGGGGTGCAGTGAATAGAGCACTGGCCCTGGTGTTAGGAGGACCTGAGTTCAAATTGGGCCTCACGGCACTTAACACAAAAACTAGCCATGTGACCTTGGGCAAATCACTTAACCCTAATTGCCCTCCAAAAAGAAAAAAAAAGAAGATAAAAGAAAAAGAAAATCTACACAACTAGTATGGATATCAATCAGCTCTTATAGACCTTCAAACTGGATCAACATCCTCCTGTACTGGGTGTGGCTAGTGCAATCTACAATCTGATAGAAAAAGGGAAACTTTTAAAAATGCACCAAACTAGGATAGGCAGATCTCACACCTTAGAACACACCAAAACTAAGTGGGTCAGATAGGGATAAAAAGAGGGGTTTGGAGGGTTTTAGTTGAATTTATTCAGCATCAAAATCTTCAATTAATGGACTTAACAATCATGTTAACTTTCCTTATGTGTACCTTTCTCCCTATCAGGAGTTCCACAAGATTACATCAGAATCATTTGGAGACTCATACCTAACATCATGAACAATGCCTTTATTTGTTTAAATCTTATGCAATTCATCAACCTTTAAATTGATGAACATTTTTTGAAAATAATATTAATAATCTTGTTTGATATATACAGTAGATAAATTAATAAAGGGATTTCTGTAATCAAATTTTCCAAGATTGCTAAGCTCTCTTTTAAAATATTAATATTTACATGAGAGGCATTTTCACACTTAGCACAGCCTTCAACACTTCCATTTTGTTTTACCAAATCTGTCACCCCAAGTGTAACTTTACAAGATATGGCTAAGTATAGAAAGTCATCTCTGCCAGAATGCCCATTTAAAATTCATGTTTTCATTGTGGATAACTATGTATTAACCTTTATCATCAAGATTCAGCTATGGGAAAGTATGTAAGTCATGAGTTGCCAGTGTCTGCTTTGTTGTTTTTATTTGGTAAATGGAATATTTCCTCTTTTCCATCATTTTGGAGTTTCACCCTTCTAGAGATGCCTCAAAAAAAGAATTGCTTAGTGCTCACACCAGCACAGATTTCTTCCATATGTACCTAACTGATTCTATTTGTCCTCTATTTGGTATTATCTGTAAAATTCTTCTGGGTAATCTGACTTTGGACCTAGGTTACGGTGTATGGCTGGACAGGCAATCCATGGGGTTCATTTATCAGGACATTTATCTGAAATGAGTATTTAAAATGAATTGGGCTCAGAATTAAATAACAGAAAGATAACAGGTGATTATATTTGGGATTACATTTGGGAAATTGTACTGTATAATCATTTATCTTAAACTTCTCTGCAGCAAGTGCCCAACATGTTAACAATGATAATCTCCCAATCAGGTAACATGATGAAGTGGATAAATTACAGAATCTCAAGCCAGAGAGCCCTGGATTTGATTTTTAATACCTTTTTAACCTGAGGCAAGCCATTTGATCTCAATGTCCTTTAAGCAAGTCCCTAGGATTTTTCTGCTAAATCATAAACTCATCCCATTCTAAACTGTTAAAGTTTTCACATGAGAAGCCAAATACTTTAACAAGAAAGTATATTCTACACTTGTATCATAGGGTTTTAGATATAGAGATGGAAATGGAACTTTGAGACCACCTAGTATAATCCTTGGATTCTATAGATGGAGAAACTGAAGCTCAGAGATGTTAACTGACTTATTCATGATCATACTTCATTCTTCAACCCTTCAAATTTGTCTTATGTAGCTGTCACTAGACTGAAGTTATTTTTTTCCCTAAGGTCTTCATTAGCATTATAAAATCCAATCACCTTTTAAATTTTTACATTGTTGTTTACCTCTCTGAATTTTTGACAAAGATTATTTCCTCTTTTTTATATTATTTCCTCCTTTAGTTCCTATAACAGTTTTTTATTTCCAAATATTTTCCTAAGCACCACTTGGCTTTCTTTTATTAATTTGTATAGCACTACAAGGCCTAGAAATCCCAAGGATTTGTTTATATACATACATACATATCATACAGACTTATGCAATATACTATTGATTCTGTTTGGATTTTCCTAGGGAATTATCAGATAATAAATATTTCCTTTATTCATTATATAATTTTAGCTTTACCAGCTTATTTTAGATTCCACTGGAACTACTACCAAAATCTTGTGGCATTCCTTTGTGCCACCTTTGTCCATAGAAATCTCACTCTGGTGACTGTAATTAGGGTAAAGTATATTGCATTTTTAAATGCTAATTTTGATGCTTCCTGAAATCACAATTGCTGAATGCCAATGCATATTTAAACTCATTAAGAAGTAATAATAGTTAGCATCTAAATATTATTTTAAGAATTATGAAGTTTTTTATATGTATCATATTGGATTCTCACAACAACCCAGTGACGTAGGCCTTATTATTATTCAATTTTACAGATAAGGATAATTGCACTGATGTAAAGTGAGTTGTCCATAGTTTTGTATCTATTAAGTATCTCAGACTGGATTTGAACTCAGGTATTCCTGTATCCATGTCTAGCTACTATGAATATAGAAACCAAGAAGTCATTCTGCTTGGCTTATATGCAACTGCTGGACAATTCTTCCAGCAAAATATTCTTCATTGGCAAATATGTATTTCTGAATGTGATCATTCACACACAAAATACATATCCATACACACCCACACACACATATCTTGTCTTCAAACACATTTATATTTTTATAATAGTCACTTTTTTTTTCCTAAAATTCATCTATGACAGTATTTTTAAAATATGATAGTGCCTAACAGTCTTCACAATTAGTGTCTGAAGAAATTGTTTCATAAATTTGTTTTAAAATTTAAAACTCTTGAAAATAAGTCAGTCTTGTACACCATATAGTGATTCTGTTATTGGACTACAGAAACACTAAGACTTCCTCTGCTGATGGATAACATGAGCCAATCATGGTTCCAACTTTCATCATAAATGATGGATTTTAGAGTGACTGCTAAAGACAATAGCCAACTAGTAATTTGACTATCTAAATGCTTTATATAAGAGAAACTGATAACCATAACAAGCATATAATTAACATTTAATTATTTTACCCAGCCCTTCATATAAAGGGGAAAGTAGGATAGCATATAGGATAAAAAACAGCATAATTTGCACAAGTGTACCAGAATCATCTACAGAAAAAATGCCTGATTCTTGCTGGCATCAATATTCATTTGCATTCTTACAATTCATAGAGCTCGGTAATGCACAGTATGAAATTCTAGGAATATTACTTCTCTGATACTCTTAATTGATCAAGCATCTAAAACCCATTTCAAGATGCCAAATAAAACTTAGATCACATTGTGTGAAATGTTGAAAATTGCTGTATTTCTACTCTAGAGGAATTTAATATTTGTTTTACATGAATAGATCCATAGGCATTTTGGAAATGTGTGAAAATGTTATTGCATCTGGCTCATGGAAAATGTATTTTTAAAAATCATACAAATAATAAATGTTTATTAAATGTCTTTTCAGGACAAAGTAAGAAGAACATACATTATTTACCTAGCTTTCACACAATTAGATTGCAAGTAAGTTTCACTTTCGTCTAGACATTCTATTTTCATTTGTAAGTATTGTTTATTTTTAGGGATATATATATATATATATATATATATATATATATATATATATATATATGATGCTGCTAGATTTTTTAACGCATTTATTTTAAACATATTTAAAGTAAGCACTTTCCTATTTAATTTTACACCCTTGCTATTGGTTTTCATTAAGGATCATTATAGGTATTGCAATCCCACTCTTCATGTACTTAACTCTCTTTTTATAGTTTGTCCTGAGGGGAAAAGTTAAAAAATTCAATTCAGTCCATAATAAATAACTGGAATATGTCCTTAGACTCTAGGCTTTTCTGGTATTGAATCCTATCATTCCTCTTAGTGATGAAAGTAGAAACATGCTGGTCCCCTAAAAAGTAAAAGTCAAAGGACTGAAATTCTCATCTTTAGAATTTTGAAGCAGTTTTGTGCAGGAGAAAGAGTGCTAGATATGGAGATTAAAAAAAGGATTCAAATACTGGCTCTGAAACCTATTACCTAGTGACTTTGGGCAAGATATTGAACCTTTTTAAGACTCAGTGTTCCCATTTCAAAATATGGAAGTTAGAGTAGATGAACTTTAAAACAACTTCCACCTGCAAATCTATTAAGCTATGATCCTCTCCATTACTATCACTCCAAGAACTTATTTTAAACTGTTTATTATTCAGTGACTTATTCCTACATTGACTTATCCCTATATCCCTCATTGCTATATCCCACTTAATTTATTCTTATAATTTTGGAAGTGGAGTATGGGTCAGAAATAGAAACCTTCCCTTCTCTCATTGGACTCTATTCATTTCCATTTGGGTTGAGCCCCATTAATATTACCAGGTCTATACAGATACTGCTACCTATTTAGTACGCACAAGTAGAGTTATTTTTGTACACATTGGAAAATTTGAAACTGAAGATAGAAATGAGAATTTGCACAAATTAGAAACAAATATTTAATTGTGTTTATGGGAGGCCCCTATGTGATAACACTAGATTTTGGTATTACTGAATTGTTGGATTATAACTCATGCATATTTCCTTTTAAGTGGGTGCAAAATATTTTTACTTATCTGAGTTTTCCAATCCATAGTCATATAGTGGTGTTAGGAGGAACATAATCTGCCCCCACCAACATCTTTTGATCCAAAATACATGAATGAAGTGGGAAAAACATTGCATCATACTCAGGAAACTTGATTTTAAACCATGTCTATGGTATATGCTATTTCTGGGACCTTTAAAAAATCACTTAATCTCTCTATGCCTTTAGCCTTATCTGTAAAATGAGGGCATTAGATTTAATCATATATTAAAATATCATAAAGAGAGGTGAGAGATAGATAAGTTTATAGGTAAAACATTTATTAATTACTTACTATGTACCAGGGACTGTCAGGTACTTGGGACAAAAATGCAAACAAGAAGATTAGTACTTTCTTTCAAAAAGTTTACATTCTAATAAGAGAATAAAACATTAAAATGGGGTGACTACATATGTGTCCATGTAAATACACACACACACACACACACACACACACACACACACACACCCACACACACTTCCAGCAGTGCAAAAGCAAGATGATTGGAGATGAAATATCTTTTGAAGGGAAATTCTTCTGATATCAATTCTACAAAGAATAGTATTTGTTATGGACCTTGGGCTTCTGACCAAAGAACTATTTATAATTTGATTTCTCCTCCTAATGAAATATAATGTCTTAGCAAAAGCAATTAAACCATAGATGAAAGTAACAAACCAACATTTGATTTAGAAAATTTTGTTTGAAGCAACAGAAATACCTATTAAAACTGTGATGAGGAGATGGAGCCAAGATGAAAGTGAGAATCCAGGAAGCTGCATGAGCTCTCCCAAGTTTCCCTCAGAAACAGCATTAAATCAAGCCTCTAAATGGTTTCTAAAGGGACAGAACCTACAAAAATATGAAGTGAAATTGTTGGGGTTCTCTCGGGCTGGAATCCCGACTGGCCGACCTTACCTTTACCAGGTCTTCGGATGTCTCTGGCCCCGTAGCTCTTGCTACAGGGAAAACTCACAACAGAACGCCAGGACTCAGGATCAAACTCAACAGGTTTATTCAATGGCTGCTACATGACTCCTCTGCTACCTCAATCCTCTCTGACCCTTTGATGACTCTTTGATGATGATTCGCCACTTCGGGGAGTCTGCTCTATATATACCTCTGGCTGGTGGGGGAGGACACAATTTCCATTGGATGAGGCACTCTCAATGCACAGCAAAAGTTAATTTGCGAGTTTGCAGAAAGCAGCCCTTGCACTCCCTCACGCCAAATCCAGGGCCCACGCCTTAGTAATTAGTACCTAACAGAAATAATTTTTCTAGCTTAAGGTAAGTTAGAAAGACTTCAGAAAAGGTCTCTTTTTTTTAATAAAAGGGGAGAATAGCCCAGCAAAGATAGTGCCATGGCAAGTCAGTGGGAAGCCGTTAGACATAGCACAGATGAGACACAAAGGTCCCTTAGTCCTGGCTCAGCAGGCCAGTAGCATAGCAGGCTACCTGTAAGGTCTCCAAACCCAGAAAAGAAGGGAAATTGCTAGTCCTGGAACCCAAGCCACAACAGGCATGAATAGGGTGGTCACTGCAGTGAGATAAGCAAACCAGCACCTGAGGCACCAGCACATACAACCAATGACCAGACCCCTGGCACTCAGCATGAGAAGTTTGGGATAGAGTCCCCTGCCCAGGAGCAGAGCACAACTTTAAAAGCCACAAAAAAGGCAAAAAAATTAGCAAAGAATAAAAAAAAGTCTTGACCATATAGTTACAGGAAGATCAAAATACAAACTCAGAAGAGGGCAATATTGTCAAAAAGCCTACATTTGAAACTTCAAAAGGGATTTTGAATTGGTCTCAAGCCCAAAAAGCCTTCTTAGATGAGCTCAAAAATTATTTTAAAAGTCAAATAAGAGAAGAAAAAAATGGGAAAAGAAATGAGTGGTATGCAAGAAAGAATCAACAGACTGGAAATGAAAGGATGAAAAGTAACTGAAGAAAACAATCCCTTAAAAATTACAACTGGCTTAATGGAAAAAATACACTGAAGAAAACGACTTGATAAAAAAGTAGAACTTGCCAAGTGGAAATGGAGGTACAAAAGCTAACTGAAGAAAATAATTTCTTTTTTTCTGTCTTTATATATTTGTTTACTTTTAGTTTATAAGATACAGTATGATCATCCCTTGAGTTTCAAGTTTTCTATGCCTCCCTCTGCACACCCCCCACTTCCCCATGGCAGCATGCAATCAATTATAAAATCTGCAAGTACGTCCACATTAGACATGAGTCAGGTTATAAAGAAGGAATGTAACATATGGAATGAACAATGGGAAAGAAAACAAACAAGAAAAAGACAGAGCAGGTAATTTATTCAATCAGCATTTAAACTCTATTCTTTTTAGTTTTCTCTGAATACAGACATCTCTCTCCATCATGAGTCTTTTAGAGTTGTCTTATAACCCTGTATTACTGAGAAGAGTATAGTCAATCAAAGTTGATCATCACACATACATTGTGTTTGTAATTATGTAGAGATTTCTCCTGGTTATGCTCTTTTCAATCGGCATCAGTTCGTATATGCCTCTTTAGGTATATACGAAGTCCATCTGCTCCTCATTTCTTATAACACAATAGTATTCCATTACAGTCATATACCACAACTTGTTTAGCCATTCCCCAACTGATGGGCATCCACTTAATTTCCAATTGTTTGCCACCATAAAAAGAGTTGCTATAAATAGGTTTGTTCATATGGGTCTTTCTCACACATCTACGATGTCTTTGGGATACAACACTAGAAGTGATATTGATCAGTCAAAGGGTCTGAAATAATTTATAGGCCTTTGGGCATAGTTCTAGATTGTTCTCCAGAGTAGTAGAATAAATTCACAACACCATCAACAATGTATTACTTTTCCAAAATTTCCATATCTTGTCCAGCATTTGCCATTTCCCTGTTCTGTCATTGTACCAATCTGACTGGTAAGATGTGATACCCCAGAGTTGTTTTGATTTGAATTTATCTAATCAATAAGGGTTTAGAGCATTTTAATATGCTTATATATAATTTCCTCTTCTGAAAACTGCCTGTTCATATCTTTGACAATTTATCAATTGGGAAATGACGTGTATTCTTATAGATTTGACTCAATTCTTTGTATATTTTAGAAATGAGGTCTTTATCAGAGACATTGGTTATAAAGATTCTTTCCCAATTTTCCACATCCGTTTTAATCTTAGTTACATTGGCTTTGTTTGTACAGAAACTGTTCAATTTAATGTAATTAGAATTATCAATTTTGCTTTTTATAATACTCTCTAATTCTTTTTTTTTATTTTAACAAATGCTTTATTAACTTCTGGTTTACATCATTCATTTCTGCCAGATTTTGAGTTACAATGTTTTTCCCCATTTTTCCCCTACCCACCACCCCAGAATAGCAGTCCCACAAGATATCCCCTCATTCAATCTGCTCTCTCTCATATCTTCTTCCATACCCCCTTTGACTGTGCCCCAATGGCTGTACATCTTATCTTCCAATTACATTCAAAACAGTATTAATAATAATATTTATGTACATTTTAAAACATTTAATTTTAAAACTTCAAATTTCAGATCCATTCCCTTCCTCACTTTTCACCCACTCCCTCTGGGAAGATAAGCAATTCAGTATGTGTTATACATGTATATCTATGCAAAACATTACCATAGAAGATATATAGTAAAAGACTGCTTATATTTCCCTCCCACCCATCCCACCCCCCCACCCGGTCCATTCCCTACTTTGATCTTGTCCCTCTTTGAAAGTGGGTACTTCCAACCTCCCCTCCCCAAAAGGCCCTCCCCTCCATCATGCCCCCTCTCATCCCCCTTCCCCCTACTCTCCTGTAGGGTGAGATATCCCATTTAGTATGTATGTCATTCTCTCCCTGAGCCAAATTTAATGAGAATATGGTTTTGCCTTTTTCCCTTCCTGTTCTTCCACTGCCCCGCAATTACTTCCCCTTGTCTCTTCTACATGAGATAGTTTACCCTACCCTATCTCTCCCCATCTCCCCTTGCCACTTTCCTCTCTTACCTCTTAACTTCACCCCTTAAGTATCATCCCATCCCGCCAAATTCAACCTGTGCCCTCTATCCATGTATACCTGTAAACATATATACACACATTCACATATGTATTCATAGGCCCATATACCCTTTTTCAATTATTTTCATAATGAGGAAGGATTCATCAGTCACAGTTATTGTTTTTCCATGTAGGAATGTAAATAGTTCAACTTTCATAAGTTCCTTTTGATTTCTTTACCCTGATTTCTTGAAGGATGATTTCTCGGTTCTTTCTTTGATCATGTCTTTCAGGTAGTCCAATAATTTTTAAATTATTTCTCCTGGATCTATTTTTCCAGGTCAGTGGTTTTTCCCACAAGATATTTCACATTGCCTTCCATTCTTTCATTTGTTTGCATCTGTTTAACAGCATCTTGATGTCTCATAAAGTCACTAGCTTCCATTTGCTCCAGTCTAACTCTGAAGGAATGAATCTCCTCAGTAAGTTTTTGAGATTCTTTTTCCATCTAGTAAAGTCAGCTTTTTAAGGCATTCTTCTCCTCATTGCCCTTTTGGGCCTCCTTTGCCATTTGAGTTCGTCTATTTTTTAAGGTGTTATTTTCCTCTATTGACTCTCATTTCATACTTTTCCTGCATCCTCCTCATTTCTCTTCCCAATTTTTCCTCCACTTCTCTTATTTGGTTTTTAAAATCCTTCTTAAGGTCCTCTGTGGCCTGTAACCCACTCATATTTTCATTTGGGGCTTTCGGTGCAGGAGTTTTGACCTCATAGACCTCCTCCTTTTCCATGCTTTGATCCTCTTTGCCCCCAAAATAGGAGTCTAATGTTGCATTTTTTTGTTTATTTTGTTTTCTTTGCCTAGGAATGTTGCCACTTAATTACTTGATTTTTGGGCTTGTTGCCACAGTAGGACTCTGCCACCAGACATGGAAGCTTCCATCCCAAATGTTGGGGTCTTCACAACTTCCAGAGGTATTAGTTGGGTGGCCCCTGTAAAGCTTCCACATGCTCTGGCATGTTGGATACCCATCCCAGATCTCCCCCCCAGACAGCAATCCAGATCCAAGTAGGTTAAAGCAAGAGCCATTAACCCACAGAGTGACTGCTATATCTCCCTACAGTTTGCAGACCAGGAACTAAAGCTGCCAATGAAGCTGCAAAATGGCCTCTGTGCAGAGGCTCCTCAGCCTCTTCTTGCCCCTAGGGGAATAAGCTGATGTGTTGCCCAAATACTGGTCCCAAAGTCTATAGGGCATTAACCACTCATTTTGTCCTAGGCATATCTGTGTTGATAATTTTGGAATCACCACAGCTGCTGGTGTTCTGGGGTCTCTCCAGCTGGCTGCTGGCCTGGCAGCCCTGGGGCTAAAACTGAGTTTCACTCAGGCCTGGGCTCGGCTCCCAGAGCATTGCACTGTGCACGGCTGGCCACTCCCTGCAGGACTGCTTCATTGTCCTCAGTGAAAGGTTAGCTTCTCTGTGTTGTTCTGTGGGTGCTGGAGCTCCAGAAGTTGTTCAGAGTCCACTTTTTACATAGTTTGGAAGTGGTGTGGGGGGTAGCACCTTGGAAGTTCTGTTTCTACTCTGCCATCTTGGCTCTGCCCTGCTCTCTAATTCTTGTTTGGTCATAAATTTGTCCCCTTCTCCATAAATCTGACAGGTAAAATGATCCTTGCTTTCCCAGATTGGTTACAGTATCAGCCTTAATACCTAGATCATGGACCCATTTAGACTTCATTTTGGTATATGGTATTAGATAATGGTCTATGCCCAGTTTCTGCCATACTATATTCCAGTTTTCCCAGCAGTTTTTGTCAAGTACTGAGTTCTTATCCCAAAAACTGGGGTCTTTGAGTTAATCAAACAATAGATTACTATAGTCATTGACTGCTGAGTGTCATACACTCCATTCCATTGACCACTACTGTATTCCTCAGCCAGTACCAAGTAGTTTTGATGACTGATGCTTTATAATACAGATTAAAATCTGGTATGGCTTGGGAAACTTCTCTAGCATTTCTTTTCATTAAATCCCTTGCTATTCTGAACCTTTTATTCTTCCAAATGAATTTTCTTACTATTTTTTCTGGCTCTATAAAGTAATCTTTTGTTAAATTTATTGGTATGGCACTAAATATGTAATTTAATTTAGTCAAAATTTTCATTTTTTTATATTAGCTTGACCCAGTCATGAACAATTGATTTTTTTCCAATTAGTTGGATCTGACTTTATTTGTGTATAAAGTGTTTTATAATTGTTTTCATATAAGTTCTGGGTTTGTTTTGGCAGATAGAGTCCTAAATATTTTATAATGTCTACAGTAGCTTTAAGTGGGATTTCTCTTTCTATCTCTTGCTGTTGGATTTCATTAGAAATGTATAGCAATGCCGAGGATTTATGTGGTTTTGTTTTATATCCTGCAACTTTACCAAATTTATTTATTGTCTCAGTTTTCTATTTGATTCTCTAGGATTCTCTAAGTATATCATCATATCATGTACATAGAGTAATAGGTTAGTCTCTTCTTTGCCTAATTTGATTCCTTTAGTTTCTTTTTATTCTCTTATTGCTACTGCTAACATTTCTAGTACCAGACTGAATAAGAGGAGTGATAGTGGACATCCTTGTTTCACCCCTCATCTTAATGGTAATGCTTCTAGCTTATCCCCATTACATATAATACTTGCTGATGGCTTTAAATGGATGCTACCTATTATTTTAAGTAAGACTCCATTTATTTCTATACTTTCTAGTGTTTTTAATAGAAATACATATTTTTTTGTCAAAAAACTTTTCTGCCTCTACTGAAATAATCATGTGGTTTCTGCTAGTTTTATTGTTGATATGATTAATTATACTGTTGGTTTTCCTAATATTAAACCAGCCTTGCTTTTCTGGAATAAATCCTACCTGATCAAAGTGTATTTTTCTTGTGATAAATTGCTGAAGTCTTTTTGCTAATATTTAAAAGTTTGCCTTTATCTTCAAGAGGAAATTGGTCTATAATTTTCCTTCTCCATTTTATCTCTTCCTGATTGAGGTATCAGTACCATGTTTGTGTGATTAAAAAGAATTTGGTAAGTCTCCTTCGTCACTAATTTTCCAAAATAGTTTGTAGGTTATTGGAATAGATTGTCCTTTAAGTGTTTGATAGTATTCACTAGTAAATACATCTGGCCCTGGAGATTTTCCCTCGGGGTTTCACTAGATAGTTCCCTGATGGCTTGCTCAATTTCTTTTGCTGAGATGAGGTTATTTAGGTAATTTACTTTCTCTTCATTTAACCTGGGCAAGTTATATTTTTGTAAATAGTCATTGATATCACTAAGATTGTCAAATTTATGTGCATACAATTTGGCAAAATAATTCCTATTTATTGTATTAATTTCCTCTTCATTGGAGGTAGAGTCACCCTTTTCATTTTTGATACTCATAATTTTGTTTTCTTCTTTCTTTTTTATCATATTGATAAGGCACTGTCAGTTTTATTGTTTTTTTTTTTTTTTTCATAAAACCAGCTCTTAGTTTTTTCAGTTTCATTAACCTCTCCTTTGGTTTTCATTATTTCTAATTTAGTATTTAATTGGGGATTTTCAGTTGGTTCTTTTTCTAGCTTTTTCAATTGCATACCCAATTCATTGTCCTCCCTTTTCTTTAATTTATTTATGTATGCATTCAGGGATATAACATTTCCCCTAAGAACTGCCTTTGCTGCATCCCACAAGTTTTGGTATGTTGTCTCATTATTGTCATTCTCTTGAATAACGTTACTTATAGTTTCTCTAATTTCTTGTTTGACCCACTTATTATTTAGAATTAAATTATTTAGTTTCCAATTTGCTTTTAATCTATCTTTCCATGGCACTTTATTGCATATGATTTTTATTGCATCATGATCTGAGAAGGATACATTTAATATTTCTGCCTTTATGCACTGAATTGTCAGGTTTTTGTGCCCTCATACATGGTCAATTTTTGTGTATGTGCCATGTACCACTGAGAAGAAGGTATATTCTTTTTATCCCCATTCAGTTTTCTCCAGAGATTTATCATATCTAGCCTCGATAAAATTCTATTCACCTCCTTAACTTCTTTCTTTTTTTATTTTGAGGTTAGATTTATTAAGTTCAGAGATGGGGAGATTGAGGTTCTCCATTAATATAGTATTGCTATGTCTTTCTTCCTCTAATTCCCTTAAGTCCTCCTCTAGGAATTTGGATGCTACACCATTTGGTGCATATATGTTAAGCAATGATATTGCTTTATTCTTTTTTTTTTTTAAGCAATTGGGGTTAAGTAACTTGCTCAAGGTTACACGGCTAGTCATTATTTATGTGTGGGTTCTCATTTTCTGAGGCTGGATCTGATCTCGGGTCATCCCAACTCCGAGGCCAGCACTCTTACTCACTGCACCACCTAGCCGCCCCGTTAGGGCAATTGGGGTTAAGTAACTTGCCCAAGGTTACACGGCTAGGTTTTTGTTTGTGTGGATTAAGTGTCTGAGGCTGGCTCCGAACTCAGGTCCTTCTGACTCCAGGGCCCGCTCTATTCAATGCACCACCTAGCCGCCCCCGATATTGCTTTATTCTTGATGGTGCCTTTTAGCAGGACATAATTCCCTTCCTTTTCTCTTTGAATTAGATCTATTTTTGCTTTTGCTTTATCTGAGATAAGGATTGTTACCCCTACTGTTTTTTTGTTACCTTAACTGAAGCAAAATATATTCTACTCCAGCCTTGTACCTTTACCCTGTGCATATCCCCTTGTTTCAAATGTGTTTCTTGCAGACAGCATGTTGTAGGATTGTGGATTTTAATCCATTCTGCTATCTGTTGCCATTTTATGCGAAAGTTCATCCCATTCACGTTCAGTTATGATTACTATCTGTGTCTTTCCCTCCATCGTATTCCCTCCCATGTTTATGTTTTTCTTTCTTCCTTCTCCCTTCCCCTCCTTAAGAGTTTTTCTTTTGATCACCACCTCCATCACCATTCCCTCCCTGTGACCCCCCCCCCTTTGCCTAACCTTTCCCCTTACTTCTATTTGCCTCCCTTCTAAACATCCCTTCTTATCCCCCACTTAGCCCTCCTTTTGCCTATAGGTCACAATGGATTTTAATACATATCAGAGTATATGTTATTCCCTCTTTCACCCCAAACCAATGAGAGTAAATTTTATACAGTGCTCCTCTCCCTCCCTCCTTTCTCTCTATTATAATGATTTTTTGTGTCTTTTCACATTAGAATCTTAAACTTAACTCATTATGTTGATCCCTCTTTGAATCGGAACCAATGAGAATAAAGTTCATATGCTGTTCATCTCCCTCCCTCTTTTCCTCTTCTATTGTCTATTTTTATGCCTGTTCCTGTGGCATAATTTACCTTTTTCTGCCTCATCCTTTCCTTTTATCCCATTATAGTCCCTTTGAAACCCTTAATAAGGGTTTTATTGTATCATAAGATTAGTTCATTTATTCCCACACAAACTATTAATGTATTTCCCTTTTAAATTAGCAAAATCATATAAATTTCAATATTGGACAGGTCTCTGCTTCTCATGTAGGGATGTAAACAGTTTGCTCTTATTGAATCCCAAGTCATGTGTATGTGTGCATGTGTGTGTGTGTGTGTACATGTGTATGTGAGTGTGTTTTCCTTATTTACCTTTTTATGTCTTCCTTGAGTCTTGTAATTGGAGGTCACATTTTACATTGAGCTCTGACTTTTTCATCTGGAACGTCTGGAAGTCCCTTCTTTCATTAAATGACCATCTCTTTGCCTGAAAGATTATTCTCAGTTTTGCCGCGTAGTTGATCCTTGGTTGCAGTCCTAGCTCTTTTACCTTAAAAAATATCAAATTCCAATCCCTTCAGTCTTTTAATGTAAAAGGGGCTATGCCTGGTGTAATCCTAACTGTAGTTCCATGGTATTTGAATTGTTTGTTTTTGGCTGCTTGCAGTATTTTCTCCTTGATCTTGTAATCCTGGAATTTTGCTACTATATTTCTTGGAATGTTCAATTTAGCATCTCTTTCAGGAGGAATCCTGTGAATTCTTTTGATAACTATTTTACCCTCTGATTCTAGGACATCAGGACAGGGATTTAAAAAAATTTTTTTTTTTTTTACAGTCTCTTGGAGGATGTTGTCCAGGATGCTTTTTTCATCATGGCTTTCTGGTAGACCAATAATTCTTATGTTATCTCTGCAGGATCTGTTCTTCAGGTGAGTTGTTTTTCCAGTGAAATATTTTACACTTTCTTCTAATGTTTCAATCTTCATGCTTTGCTTTATTGACTCTTGGTACATCATAGAGTCCTGAGCTTTGATTTGACTGATTCTAATTTTTAGTGAATTATTTTCTTCAGTTGTTTTTTGAAGCTCCTTTTTTTAGGAAGGTATTTCCGCCAGTTAGATTTTGCACCTCCTGTCCTAGTTCACAAATTTTACTTTTTAAGGATTTGTTCTCTTCAGTGATTTTTTTTCCAATTTGGTCACTGTAGATTTAAATTTGCCTTCTACCTCTCTAATATGGCTATTAAAATCTTTCTCGAGCTCTTCCAAAAATGGTTTTTGGCCTTGAGACCAGTTCATATTTCCTTCTGTGGTCTCAGGTGTGAGTATGGAATCCATGTTGTCCTCTGCATTTGATTGTTCTTGCTTGCTATAGTAATCTTGGATTGATTTTCTTGCTTTTCCCTTCTCAGCTTCCTTCCTTCCCATTGTGATTTCCTGTTTCCTGATTTCTCAGGCTGTGAGTTAAGGGCCTGGTTGTTGAGTTTGTGTGCTATAGCCCCTGGGTGTCTAGACTGAGACTAAGGTCAGTATTCTCAATGTTTCCCCTGAGTTACCCTGAGGCTCACAGGGTAATCTGTGGGAGAGGGGTGGTCTGGCTACTTCAGATTTCTGCCTCTATGCCCCTGAGCTATAGCTCAGGCAGGCTCAGCAGCTGGCAGCCAGCAAAGCTGGTTTCTGCAGATTCCCCTGGTGCTGTTAAGGTCCACCTGGGCTTGGGTTGTTAGCACTTGCTGGCTCCACCATCCTGGGCTTTGGAAGCTCTTGCTGGTCAGCTGAAATGGGGCTTGTTGGGGACTCTACCCAACCCTTCACTTCAGACTCTATACTGCCTCAGTTACACCCTTTCTCAGTGACTTCTAAGCCTGAGGCTACTATTTCAGGATCTTTCTCTGGGGGGGACATTTATCTCTGAGTCTTCTGTGTCATGGAGGGGGAATTGGAGCAGCTAGAGTTTAATTTTTCATCCTGGCACCTGGAAAATCAGGCAGGTGATTTTTAAACTTCCAGGCTGCGGTCTGATAGCCCCAGGAGAAACTATTGTCTCTGCTGCAGGCCCTGCATTTTCTCTTACCCAGATCTACTTGATCCTCCATCCTCTGGTGAGATGGCTGTGAATTGCCCATGGGTTGGGTGAGTCTGCTGGCTGGGGCTGCTTCTCATGCTGCTGTATTCTGCTCCCAAGTCTGTGCTGGTGCAGCTCTGGGTACTCCGCACTCCCCCTACCCAGACCTATAGGGCACTTTCCTGGGCTGGGTTTCTTCTGTGCTCCTCTCCCAATGCGTTCTGTCATTCTAAAATGTCTTTAGATTCACTTTTGAAAGTTTAGTGACGGGATTCATGGAGGAACTTAGAAAAGATACTGCTTCTGTTCTGCCATCTTGGATCCACCCCCCAAAAATAATTTTTTAAAAATTATAATTGGGCACGTGAAGCTAATGACTCTATGAGACATCAAGAATCACTCAAACAAAATCATAATAATAAAAATAGGAGAAAATGTAAAACACCTCATTTGAAAAAAAAAATTGACCTGAAAATAGATCCAGGGGATATAATTTAATATTTACTGGAATACTTGAGAATCATGACAAAAAATAGTATGTACAGCATCTTTCAAGAAAGTATCAATGAAAAGTGATGTGTAAATACTCATTGAAAGAATTCACCAATCACCTCTGGAAATAGATCCCCAAATGAAAACTCCAAGGAATATTGTGTCTAATAGAAGGGATAGAGGAATAAGGGAGATGGTGATCAGAAGCAAAATCCTGGTAAGGAGGGAAAAGAAGAAAGAAGGAGAGAGAAAAGTATAAATAGGTAAGAGAATCAGATAGAGGGAAATTCACAGTAATGATAGCTATCAATGTGAATGGGATGAACACTTCCTTAAAATGGAATTAGATAGCACAGTGAGCTAAAAACTAGAATCCAACAATATGCTGTTTACAAGGAACATATTTGATGCAGAGAGATACACACAGAATAAAGGTAAAAGGCCAGATCAGAATATAATATGCTTTGATCACAGTAAAACAAAATAAAACAACAGAAAAAAGAAGTAAAAAAAAATCTGATATCTGATAAAGGAAAAGTAAAAATATATCTAACTGAGATAAGGAAGGAAAGAGATAAGGAAGGAAACTACATCTTGCTAAAAGGTAGTATAGACAAGGAAGCAATATAAATACTAAACATATATGCACCAAATGGTATAGCATGCAGATTCTTAGCAAAGTTACATGAGTTACAGGAAGAAATAGAGAGCAAAACTGCACAAGTGAGGGGCCTCAGCCTGTGCTTTTCAGACCTGGATAAATCTAACAACAAAATAAAAAAAAGTTAAGGAGGTGCATACAATTTTAGAAAAGTTCAATATGATTGACCTCTAGAGAAAACTGAATGGGTATAGAAAATATAGTACCTTTTTTCTCAGGGTTATCTGGCACCTACACAAGTGTTGGCCATGAATTCAGGCATAAAAACTTTATAATCATATGGTGAAGGGCAGAAATATTGAATGCATCATTTTCAGATCATGATGCAATAAAAATTATCTGTAATAAAGGACGATGGAAAGATAGGGTAAAACTAATTGGAAACTAAATAATCTAATCTTAAAGAATAGTTAGTCAAACAACAAATCATAGAAGCAATCAATAATTTCATCAGAAGGAATGACAATAATGAGAAAACATATCAATATTTATGGAATGCAGCCAAAGAAGTTCTTAGGGGAAATTTTACGTCTCTAAATGCTTATGTGAGTAAAATAGAGAAAGAGTAGATCATTGAATTGGGTGTGTAACTAAAAAGGTAGAAAAAGAAAAAAAATATATGACCAATTACATACAAAGTTAGAAATTCTAAAAATCAAAGGAGAGATGAATAAAACTGAAAGTAAGAAAACTATTGAACTAATAAATAGAATTAAGAACTGGTTTCATGAAGGCAAAAAACCCCACAGCAAAACAGATAAAACATCCATTAATTTGATTGAAAAAATATCTGCAAAAGAAATAGTTTTATTTCTTCCTAAATAATTCTAATTTCTTTGATTTCCTTTTCTTCTCTTATTGCTATTATTAGCATTTCTAGTACAATATTGAATGACAGAGGTGATAAGGGGTGTCATTGCTTCTTTCCTGATCATATTGAGAAGGCTTCTAGCTTTTCCCCATCATAGATAATGGCTGCTTATGGTTTTAGGTAGATGCTTCTTATCATTGTGAGGAAAAATCAATTTATGCCTATGCTTTTAATTGTTTTCAATGGGAATCAGTGTTACATATTGGGAAAAAAAAAACTTTTCTGCATCTATTGAGATAATCAAGATTTTCATTGATTTTATTATAGTCATAATCAAATTTGTAAACTGTTATTTTATGTTGAACCTGCCCTTCATTCCTGGTATAAAAAAGGTGTTTTTTTTTTAATAACAGAAAGTGTGGTTCTACTGTGTGGTGTTATTTTAATAAAATAATTATGATACATGGGGAAAAAACTAAAAGTCCACAAAGTCCATCATGATAGTCTTGGTAACAAGAGAGTGAAATGTGTTTTGGATAATAATGCATTTATATAGGTTCATTACTAGTTAAAAGGTTGCTATAATGAATGTCTCTAATTATGTAACCAGCATATTGTTAAAAAATCCAATTATAAAAACATGAGATGACAAAAGTATTATTTGATTTTTATTGTTGTTATTTGGTTGCTTCAGTTATGACCCAGTCTTTATGACCCCATTTAGAATTTTTTTGGTAAAAACACTAGAGTGGCTTGCTATTTCCTTCTCTATCTCATTTTACATGTGAGGAAACTGAGATAAACATGGTTAAATGACTTACCCAGTGTCATATAAACTGGTAAATATCCAAGGCCAGATTTGACCTCAGAAAGATGAGTCTTCCTTTCTTCCAGCCCAGCACTCTATCCACTGTGTTACCTAGCTGTTCTTCTGATTTGTTCGGGTTTTGATAGTTCAGAAGGAGTATAAATATAATTTTTTTCTGTTATTGCCAGAAACTTCGAGCATCATCCCCTCCCAAAATTATTATTTTATGAAGGAAAACCAGGGTATCTTTTGCCCCAATTCTTGCATAGCATTGAATTACTGAATGAGCATTGGCTCAGACAAACTGAAATCTGAGAAAGAACTTAGCTTTAAAAGATCAAGGTCTCCCACTGCATCCAGAGTCATAGTCAATTTTCTTGACCTATGCCTTGCCACTGGACTCTGATTATTCTGGAGGAGAGAAGTGAGACTAATGACTTCACTCAGTTGTGTCTCATTTAAATTCAATTCACTTGTAAGTCAAGTATCATCCACCTGAGGTAATTGGTTCTCTTTGATAATGAAGAAGAACAACAAGCAATAAGCTGCTCTTTTCAAGAAGACTTGGATTCAAAATCTATCTCAGGTACTCTGTGATTTTAAGTAAATGCCTTAACCTCTTTGAGTCTCATTTTCCTCATTTCTAAAGTGGTAACTTTAGATAGCACAGAGATTTTTGTGAAGACCAGAAAAGATAATGAATGTGAAAACCTTTTCAGATCGTAAAAGTGCTATATTATTATAAATGTTTATTTTTAAAATAAGTTACAATCCACAAGGTCAAATATATGATTCAGTGGGTAGAATGCTGGTACTTTAGTCAGAAAGACCTCTCTGTTCTACCCCATTACCTTTCTAAAAATCTAAGGAATGTTTATTGACTGCAAGCTCAAATGCAAAGTTACTGTACTATCACTGTCACAAAGTTAGGGCCATTTTAAACTACCTTGATAGAACCGGAATATCTACTGCTTCCTTTCCTGGTCATTATATGACTAAAGTGTGGAATTATTACATATTAAAACATTTGAAACAGAACCAGAATAGGGAAACCTGAATGTTTGTGGGGGTTGAAACCATGTTGCAGATGCCTTATTTGAGGTACTGAGCTTATAGAAGAGAAGACAACATCTTAAAGAGCATAACATGGGCAGAGTGCTATCACTATTCCTTGTGACATCACAGTATTAAACTATGGTCATTTCAGTAGAGTAAAATTACAGAAAGGTGGATTTAATTTGATTATGATAAAAATTCTAATAATTTTGAGCTCTCTTAAAATAGAATAAGCTATACTTACCACTTCTGAAAACCTAGAAAGAAGAGAGTGATCCACAGAGACAAAGGATAAGGGAAAAGTCAAGATGATTAAGCATTGAGAAAAGAATTTGGCAATTATGAGATCATTATTAACTGGAGATAGAAAATTTGGTGTAATGATAAGATCAGAATCTGGATTGTAAAGAGTTAAGTAATTAGTGAAAGGAGAGAAAATGGGTGCACCTAATGTAGATAGCCTTCTCAAAGAGTTTAGCTCTAATGGGCAGAAGATACATGGGATGATAGGGATGGAAAGATCAAGTGAGGGCTTTGTGAGGATGAGGGATTTGTGAACATGTTTGTAGACAATAGGGGGTTGGAAATGAATGGAGAGAAAGAGAATGCACCTATTGTAAGTGACCTTTTCAAGGATTTATCTATATTTCACAAAAGAGATAATAGAGCAATAGTTACAGGGGAAGGAAGGACCAAGTGAGGGCTTTTTCAGGATAAAAAAGATATGGGTATATTTATTGGTGGGATGAAATGGATCAGTATACAAAAAGAGATTGAAAATAAGTGAGGGGGTGCGGCTAGGTGGTGCAGTGAGTAATGGCGCCGGCCTCAGAGTTGGGATGACACAGGATCGAAACCGGCCTCAGAAAATGAGCACCCACACATAAATAATGACTAGCCATGTAACCTTGAGCAAGTTACTTAACCCCAATTGCTTTAAAAAAGAAAGAAAGAAAGAAAATAAGTGTGTGTGTGTGTGGGGGGGGGCAGATCCAAGATGGCAGGGTAGAAACAGCATTTCCACGGCTCTCCAGCACACATAAATTCAAAATCATGTAAAAGGGGGGACTCTGAACAACCTCTGGAGCTCCAGCACCCACAGAATGAATGACACAGAGAAGCTAACCTCCTGCTGATGACAGCCTGGCAGCCTGGCAGGGAACAGCCAACACAGCATGCTGGGAGCTGACAGCCCAGCACTCTGGGAGCTGAGCCCAGGACCATCTGAGTCAGAGGTTTTAGCCCCATGGTGGCAGGTCCAGCAGCCAGCTGGAGGGACCCCAGAACACCAGCAGCTGTGGCTTTTCCAGAATTTCCAACACAAAGTGAGAGGTTAGTGCCCTATGGACATTGGGACCAGTATTTGGGAGCACATCGGCTTCTTCCCCTTGGGGTTAGAAGCCACTGAGGAGCTGTGGCGCAGCCACCATTTTGCAGCTTCAGTTGCAGCTTCAGCTCCTGGCCTGTAAACTGTAGGGGGAGATCCAGCAATCAGTCTTTGGGGGGTAATCGCTCTTGCTTTAACCTCCCTGGATCTGGATTGCAGTCTGGGGTGGATGTCTGGGGTGTGTGTCCAGCTTGCCAGAGTGTATGGGGGCTTCAGGGACAGCACCCAACTAATACCTTCGGCAGTTGAGAAGACCCCATCATTTGGGACAGAAGCTCCCCTGTCTGGTGGCAGAATCCTACTATGGCAATAAGCCCCAAATTCAAGTAATTAAGTGGCAACATGCCTGGGCAAAGGAAACAAAACAAACAGAAAAATTCAACATTAGACTCCTATTTGGGGGGCAAAGAGGATCAAAGGATGGAACAGGAGAAAGACTGTGAAGTCAGAACTCCTGTACCATAAGCCGCAGATTAATATATGAGTGGGTTACAGGCCATAGAGGACCTTAAGAAGGATTTTAAAAATCAAATAAGAGAAGTAGAGGAAAATTGGGAAGAGAAATGGGAAGGATGCAGGAAAAGTATGAAATGAGAGTCAACAGCCTGACTGAGGAAAACAACACCTTAAAAATAGACTAACTCAAGTAGCAAAAGAGGCTCAAAAAGGCAATGAGGAGAAGAATGCCTTAAAAAGCTGAATTTGCCAGATGGAAAAAGAATCTCAAAAACTCACTGAGGAGATTCATTCCTTCAGAGTTAGATTGGAGCAAATGGAAGCTAATGACTTTATGAGAAATCAAGATGTTGTTAAACAGATCCAAGCAATTGAAAGAATAGAAGGCAATGTGAAATATCTCCTGGGGAAAACCACTGACCAGGAGAGATAATATAAAAATTATTGGATTACCTGAAAACCATGATCAAAGAAAGAATCTAGAAACCATACTTCAAGAAATTCTCAGGGAAAATTGCCCTGATGTTTTAGACCCAGAGGGCAAAATAGAGGTTGAAAGAATCCAGAGATCACCTCCTGAAAAAGATCCCCAAAAGAAAACTCCTAGGAATATTATAGCCAGGTTCCAGAATTCCCAGATCAAAGAGAAATTACTACAAGTAGCCAAGGAGAAACAATTTCAATATTGTGGAAAAACAATCAGAATAACACAAGACCTGGCAGCTTCTACATTGAGGGATGGACGGGGATGGAATTTGATATTCTGCAGGGCAAAAGACCTGGGATTAAAACTAAGATTTACATACAAAGCAAAACTGAGTATCTTGTTTCAGGGGAAAATATGGTCATTCAGTGGAATAGAGGACTTTCAAGCATTCTTGGGGAAAAAAAAAACAGAGTTGAATAGAAAATTTGACATTCAGACACAAGAAGGAAGAGATAGGAACTTACCAAAGTTGAACTATGTACATTCCTTCATGGAAAAACAATAACTGTGACTGATGAAACCTTTCTCAGTACGAAAAGAGCTGAAGAAGGGTATATGGGAATATGAATACATATGTAGATGTGTGTATATGTGTTTATAGTTATGCATGGATAGAGCAGACAGGTCAAATTTGTTGGGAAGGGATGATACTTAAGAGGTGAAGTTAAGAGGTGAGAGAGGAATGTGGCAAGAGGAGATGGGGAAAGACAGGCTTGGGGTAAACTATTTCATGTACAAGAGGCAAGGGGAAATAGATGCAGGGCAGGGGAAAAACAGGAAGGCAAAAAGGCAAAACCATATTGTCATTGAGTTTGGTGCAGGGAGACAAATATACTAAATGGGATATCTCACCCTGAAGGAGAGTAAGGGGGAGAGTAATGAGAGGGGGTATGATGGAGGGGAGGGCATGCTATGTGGACAGGAGGTTGGAGGCACCCACTTTTGAAAAGGGACAGGATCAAAGTAGGATGGACCAGGTGGGGGTGGGATGGGTGGGAGGAAATATAATCAGTCTTATATATATATATATATATATATATATATATATATATATATATATATATATATATATATATATATATATATATATATATATATATACACTATGGTAATGTGTTGCATAGCTATACATGTAAAACATATACTGAATTGCTTATCTTCCCAGCGGGAGTGGGTGACAAGTTTTAAAATTAAATGTTTCAAATAGATATAAATACTATTATTAATACTATTTTGCATGTAACCAGAAGATAAGTTGTGCAGGCATTGGGGCACAGAGATTCACCTTGCCCTAATGGAAAATTTGAAGTAGGTATGGGAGAAGATATGGGAGGGAGCAGATTGGATGAGGGGATATCCTATGGGACTGCTATTCTGGGGTGGTGGGTAGGGGAAAAATGGGGGAAAAATTGTAATTCAAAATCTGGTGGAAATGAATGATGTAAAGCAGAAGTTAATAAAGCATCTGGGAAAAAAAAGAAAAAGAAATGAGTGTAGGTCTGATACCATGAGTAAAATTTTGGAGGAGATAGAATGAAAGGGGATCATTTGAACAGGTAGAGTAATTAACCTTGATAAAGAGTAAGCTTCAGCATTTGTGAGAGAGATGAAGGAAGAGAAAGTGGTAGAAGATACCTGAGAGGTAAAAGTTGAAGAAGAAGACAGAAGGTAGAATTCATAGAAAATGGCCTCAAATTAGTGTTGGTAAAATATAAGGCAGTTTTCAGTTGATGGAGTGGGGGAGATAGACCCATGGGAAACTTGAACAGGTATGAAAAAGTTTGGAAGAGTCACTGTGGAGAATAAGATAGAAAGATGGGAGGCTCAAAGAAGATCAGAGGAGGGATTTGGAGGTTTTACTATTATCTTGATTAGGGAATAAGGGGTAAGCAGAACCCCCACCCCCAAAAAGTCCAACCCTTTATTTTTCTCCTGATATTGTTCAGAAATCTTTTCAGAGCATAGAACTATGAAATGAAAAGTGATAGAGAGGGAGAATTCTAATGAATGTTGAAAGTAAGTTGGCATTCTTTAACTTTGGCTAGACCATAACCTTTAGGAATTATATGCCTCTACTCGTTTAAAGCTTAAGATTGTAGTACTGTAAAGAATAATTGGCTAACTTGTTTCCTGCCATGGACCTTTCCCTAAATGCAGCCCTAAATCCAGTATTTATTTTCACACTTATGAGAAACAGTTGGTTTAAAACCATCAACACCTAAAAAAAGAAATATCACAAAAAAGAACAACAGAGGGAAGTGTGAGCCTTAAAAATGTAAATGTACTCTTACTTACGGAACATTACCAAAAAATGTGTGAAACACTCATTTTATGTGCCAGGTGACACATATTCAGAAGCTCAGGGGTTATGTTTAAAACTCTTATTAAATATGTTTATAAAGTTCTAGTTTTTATAAATATGCTGTTAAAAATAACATCCTGGGGGCGGAGCCAAATGGCAGAGTAGCAAGAGCACATCCAAGGCACTCTCCACCCAGATTACCTCCAAACTATGTAAAAGGGGACTCTGAACAACTTCTGGAACCCGACCACCCACAGAACAACACAGCAAAGTTAACTTCCCGCTGAGGACAGCCCAGCAGTCCTGCAGGAAGGACCAGCACAGTGTTCTGGGAGCCAGCTGCGCAGTGTGTGGAGAGCTGAGCCCAGGTCCGCCAGAGCTGCGTGGTTTTAGCCCCAGGGTGGCCAGGCCAGCAACCAGCTGGAGGGACCCCAGATCACCAGCTGCTGTGGCAATTCCAGAATTATCAACACAGATATGCCTAGGGCAAAGTGAGAGGTTAGTGCCCTGTGGACTTTGGGACCAGTATTTGGGGAACTCCTCGGCTTCCTCCCCTGGGGGCTAGAAGGCGCTGAGGAGACATGCCATTTTGCAGTTTCCAGTGGCAGCTCCAGCTCCTGGCCTGCGAACTGTAGGGAGATCCAGCAATCAGTCTTGGGGGTTAATCGCTCTTGCTTTAACCTCCCTGGATCTGGATTGTGATTTGGGGGGGAGGTCTGTGGTGGGTATCCAGCTTGCCAGAAAGCTGTGAAGACCCCAACGTTCAGGAAGAAAGCTCCCCTGTCTGGTAGCAGAGGCCTATGGTGGCAACAAGCCTAAAAGTCAAGTAATTAAGTGGCAACATGTCAAGGCAAAGGAAACAAAATAAACAGAAAAATGCAACCTTAGACTACTATTTTGGGTGCAAAGAAGATCGAAGCATAGAACAGGAAGAGGATTGTGAGGTCAGAAATCCTGCTCCAATAGCCCCAAAGGAAAATACGAGCGCGTTACAGGCCATAGAAGACCTTAAGAAGCACTTTAAAAATCAAATAAGAGAAGTGGAGGAAAAATTGGGAAGAGAAATGAGAAGGATACAGGAAAAGTGTGAAATGAGGGTCAACAGCCTGACTGAGGAAAACAAACCCCTTAAAAATAGACTAACTCAAATGGCAAAGGAGGCCCAAAAGAGCAATGAGGAGAAGAATGCCTTAAAAAGCCAAATTTGCCAGATGGGAAAAATCTCAAAAACTCATTGAGGAGATTCATTCCTTCAGAGTTAGATAGGAGCAAATGGAAGCTAATGACTTTATGAGAAATCAAGATGCTGTTAAGCAGATCCAAACAAATGAAAGAATAGAAGGCAATGTGAAATATCTCATGGGAAAAACCACTGACCTGGAAAATAGATCCAGGAGAGACAATTTAAAAATTATTGGACTACCTGAAAGCCATGATCAAAGAAAGAACCTAGAAATCACCCTTCAAGAAATTCTCAAGGAAAACTGCCCTGATGTTTTAGATCCAGAGGGCAAAATAGAGGTTGAAAGAATCCACAGATCACCTCCTGAAAAAGATCCTAAAAAGAAATCTCCCAGGAATATTATAGCCAGGTTCCAGAATCCCCAGATCAAGGAGAAAATACTCCAAACAGCCAGGAAGAAACAATTTCAATATTGTGGAAACACAGTCAGAATAGCACAGGACCTGGCAGCTTCTACACTGAGGGATGAAGGGAATGGAATATGATATTCCAGAGGGCAAAAGAGCTGGGACTGAACCCAAGGGTCACCTACCCAGAAAAAACTGAGTATTTTGTTTCAGAGGAAAATGTGGTCATTCAGTGGAATAGAGGACATTCAAGCAAAAAAACAGAGCTGAATAGAAAATTTGACATCCAGACACAAGAAGCAAGAGATGCCTGAGAAGGTAATCAGTGCAAAGAAATCAAAAGGAACTTATCAAAGTTGACCTTTTTACATTCCTACATGGAAAAACAATAACTATGACTGATGAAACCTTTCTCAGTATGAAAATAGTTGAAGAAGGGTATATGGGCCTATGAATACATATGTGAATGTGTGTATACATGTTTATAGTTATACATGGACAGAGGGCATAGGTTGAATTTGTTGGGAAGGAATGATACTTAAGGGGTGAAATTATGAGTTGAGATAGGAAAGTGGCAAGAGGAGATGGGGCGAGACAGGGTAGGGTAAACTATTTCATTTAGAAGAAGCAAGGGGAAGTGGCTTCAGGAGAGCGGAAGAATAGGAAGGCAAAAAGGCAAAACCACATTCTCATTGAATTTGGTTCAGTGAGAGAATGACATACATACTAAATGGGATATCTCAACCTGCAGCAGAATAGGGGGAAGGGGGATGAGAGGAGAGATGATGGATGGGAGGGCATTCTTGGGGGGAGCGGAGGTTGGAAGTACCCACTATAGAAGAGGGACAGGATCAAGTAGGGGATGGACCAGGTGGGGGTGGAATGAGTGGGAGGGAATTATAAGCAGCCTTGTACAATATATCTACTATGGTAATATGTTGCATAGAGGTACATATACAACACATACTGAATTATTTATCTTCCTAGAGGGAATGGGTAGCAAGGGAAGAAGGGAATGTATCTGAAATTCGAGGTCTTAAAATTAAATGTTTCAAATATATATATATATATATAAATACTATTATCAATACTCTTTTGCATGTAATTGGGAGATAAGACGTGCAGGCATTGTGGCACAGAGACTCATCTTGTGTAATGGAAAAGTCGAAGGGGGTATGGGAGAAGATATGGGAGAGAGCAGATTGGAGGAAGGGATATCTTATGGGAATGCTATTCTGGGATGGTGGGTAGGGGAAACATTGGGAAAAAAATTGTAACTCAAAATCTTGCGGAAATGAATGATGTAAACCAGAAGTTAATAAAGCATTTATTTAATTAAAAATAATAACCTCCTTGCATATGTATGGGAAATATTCAAATTTAATAGGCAGATGTTGTAGACTATTTAGCTGTAAAATTATCAAGAGGAGATAATTGTACCAGGTAACACGATCTCTGAGATTTCTTCCTACTCTATATATTCTATTTGTTTCTATACTTATACACTTTTAGCTATAAAATACCCATCTATTCTTTTTCCCTTTTATGCTTCAAATGTCATGGTATACATTGTAATATTTTAAGAAGTGAAAATATTATTGTTTTAAAGATTCCTAATTGAATAACTTACAATATTTCCCTCCCACCTTATTTCATCTGGTTTGGGTAATTGGGGCAGCCCTTTTCTCCTAGTCCATTTCTTAAACTTGTCCCAAATATTCCTTCTCTCTTCTTCCTCCTGCTCCTCTTCCATCCTCTCTTTCTGTTTCTCAGTGGAAATTATATTAGCTGTGGGCATTGTTATCAGAATTTCTTTGGTTTTACCATTCTGTTGAATGACAGATATGATTTTGTATATACTTCAAATCTCAGTGATTTTAAATTCAGTGCATATTACTAGTGTCAGTAGAGCTTAAATGAAGGTGGGTATTAATATGTCATTTAAAAAATATTTTGAAGTCCAGAAATTCTCTAGAAGGAATGAAAATACTATATTCAGTGACTGCATATTCTATAGAATATAGAATTTTCTGGGGTTGGTAAATGAACCCAGACTTTGAGGGAGTTTGGAATCCCAAATTTTTAATTGGTATTTAGGCCATTGTATTTTGGTGGGGAAATGGAAGTTCACTAGGTGGTGGATTCCTCATTTTCTCAAATGGACCTCCAGTTTTAGATGAGGTAAACGATTTACTCTTCCGCCACTAAACCTACCTTGCAATCTATAGTCTCACATAAAGGACATCAAACCTTCTATGTACTTCTCAATAAGGAATAGTTCATAAAAAATTCTTTGTTAGGGATTCATTGAATTATTCATCTTCCATATAATTTTCTCAGAAACTGTAAGCCCTGCAAAAAATACTTTAAAAATACGTGTGTATGCTAAGCATATATATGTGTGTGTGTGTGTGTGTGTGTGTGTGTGTGTGTATGAATATATTTAAATATTCTCTATTTTCCTTATAAAGCTACTACATTCTATTCAATCTCCAATTTTAATTATAAAACATGTTTAAATATGATTCTTGGTAGTGAATCACTTTACCTGATATTCCATCTCTCACCTCTGTGATTTTTCCATGCTGTCCTCTCTCCACCCATTGCCTGAAATACACTACCTTAAATCTCTAGCATGACACCCCAAGCTTGATTCAAAGCTGAATTGAGGTGCTACCTCCAATAGAAAGCTTTTATTTATAACTCCCTCCTCCAGGTCATATGACATATTCTTAAAATTGTATCATATGCCTTTAGTTGTTAAAGCTTTTTAATGGGAATTAACTCTCTATTTTTTTTTCTTACTTGTGTATGTCTTTGGTTCCTTAATAGAATATCAAATCTTTTGTGAAAGAAATGACTTTTGCTTTTTGTCTCTCTACATATATCACATTATGACATAGTAGATGTAATTAAATATTTAATGAATTTTATTTACCTCTGAGAGGTTAGAATTCTTCAGATGCAGCAAATTGTAATGAAAAAAGTTTAGGTCACAGGGTCAAATTCCTATTTCTGTTTTTCTTAACTCTGTTATCTTGGAAAAGTTACCCTGCCTGAACTTCAGTTCCCTTTCCTAGAAAATGAAGAACTTAAAATCATAATACAAGTAACTGAAACTTTAATAATACAAACAATTTGTATACTCCAGAAATTTTATATTACCTGCCTTCCCCCAAATTTAATATAATATACCTTTATAAAGCATGTTAAATATTACAAATTTAATTTACAAGCACCAAAAAAGGGTTGAGAATTAGATATTTTGCTTAGGAAAAATAATCTCAGAGAAGTTGTATCTTGCCCTGAGGTACATGATAACTGGATAGTTGCACATGTAGGTTTTGAACTTATGTGTTTATGACATTAGGTCCAGTACTCTACATACCACTGTATGCTATGCTACCTACCTAGAAAACAACCCTTCTCCTTGTCTTGCACCTCCTCTTCCTCACTTTTTCCTCACCCCTTTTTCTCCTTTCTCATCCTGCAATGTGTTTTAACTAACTGGACATTTGATAACTATGTTATTTGTAACTTCCAAAAATTATAAAAAGTTATATTGCACAAACAGGTGGATAGATTCTTAGATTGCCTCTTGCCCAGTTGGCATTAATCCATTAGTAACTACAAGTTGGGTTCAGTCATTTGAGTAATTCTCAATCTACAAAATTATAAGATCATTTAGCACACATATCTCCATCTTGTTCATAGTGAAACCATTTTACATTTTTTTCAAAAGCTTTGCAGAAATATGTGTAATTTTCTCTTGTAACCCTGTCAGAAAAGCAAACCTGTTATTCTGACATAACTTGATGAACCATGCAGCTTTCAGAGATGACAACTTCCTTTTCAAGACATTAACAAGTTATCTATTTAATGATATATTAAATAAAATGGCAAGCTGCCAAGTAAATAATTTCAGCCTGTGGATTTAAAATTTTGCTCTTCCTTTTTTTTAACTGCAATGAATGTTAATTCTCCAGTTATTAATTCAAAATTTCAACACACAAATTCAACAACTCTTATTTTCCACCATTTAAATAAAAATATTGCTTGAGAGTAGCTTTACAGTAAATTTTGCCAAGTGACTTCAATGCATAACAGAAATCTGGGCACTCTTTTATTATTCTTGTTTGGGGTTTTATCTCCATATTATCCACTTTTATTTTGTCCTTTATATCACAAAAATATTTTTTCTTGTAAGAGAAAGAAGCAGCCAAATGAAATTTGTTCAGTTATGCTTTTTCTCTTTGTCTATTATTTACCTCTAAGTGGTAGTCATTCCTTCTTTGAATTTCCTTTTGCCCCCACAGAGCTTTAAAAAAACCCAAACTTTATTTTCCTTACAATTTCTTTTTAGTCTTAGTTCATTGTAAGCCCTAGTGGTTCTGGCACTACCCTTGGAATACCCTTGGAAAAATCATTAGATTTACGTATTCACAATTCACCATTCTGAGCTTTTGTTTAGGTTTTTACATTTTTTGAACCTCTCCACTGTATTATTATATAATACAATTTGTATAAAGAGAAGATGATAACACTTCAGATTATATGGGGTCTTCTAAATGTAAAATGACTTTTAAGAGTGAATATGACAGGTCATCTCTACATTATAATCCTATGTGACTTTCCAATATGGCCTTAACTAAAATCCTCCATTCATTGTTTTACCCACCATGGCAGGAAATCTCCTCAAGCTCTTTTGACTTTGTGTAAATGCCAACGAAGCATACTTCTTCTCATTTGATATAGATAGATAGATAGATAGATAGATAGATAGATAGATAGATAGATAGATAGATGAGGTTCATGACCAAAGCACTACTTTTTTTTAGTCATTAGTGCCTCTAATAGCATTCTTTGGAGCACTCACTCTGATTGAGTTTATATTGGTAACATATTGTATCCTACTTGCAGAGATATGGAGTCAGGAAGACCTGAGTTCAAGTTGGTCCCAGGCACTTACTAGCTATATGACCCCAGGCAAATCACTTAACTACTCTTTCAAGTTCCAAAACTATTAAGTGGTGATACCAGTAGGATCTACCAACTACTAAAAAAGTGTAGGTCACAGGGTCAAATTCCTACTTCTGTTTTTCCTAACTCTGTTATCTTGGAAAAGTTACCCTGCCTGAACCTCAGTTCCCTTTCCTAGAAAATGAAGAATTTAAAATAAAGTGATGGTAACTGAAACTTTAATAATACAAATAATTTGTATACCCCAGAAATTTTATATTATCTGCCTCCCCCACAAATTTAATATAGTATACCTTTATAAAGCATGTTAAATATTACAAATATAATTTACAAGCACCAGTAAAGGGTTGAGAATTAGATATTTTGCTTAGGAAAAATAATCTCAGAGAAGTTGTATCTTGCCCTGGGTCACATGATAACTGAAAAGTTGCACATGTAGGTTTTGCTCTGGGGACCAAATGATATAATATTTGTAAAGCACTTATCACAGTGCTGAGAACATTGTAGACTTGCTTCCTTTCTCCTTCCCTTCCATTTCTTCATATCATGTGGATCTTTAAAGGATTATTTTTGAAAATAATATATGTGTATATGTGTGTAGAGATATATATATATACACATACCAATGTATGTGCATATATGTATACATACACACATGTGCATGTGTGTGTATAAAACAATCACAATGTATTATAGGACAGAGAAAGAATCCAGGATGCTAAATATGAACAACTATTGTAGTATTGATCTATAATCCATTTAAAATAATCTATGGTAAGCACCATGTTATTTTGAATAAATTAACATGATATATTAAAATTATTGGGAACAAATTGACCTATGGCCTCTTCATTATAAGAAAATCATATAGTCAATTGACATTTACCATTCATATCTAAAATCTAGATAGAGGACATGTCATTATTAACAGTCATTTAACAATGAACATCCAAGCCTAAATGTGTGTTGTAAGGATTTCTTGAGCAACATAGCATGGGGGGGATAGTGGGTTCTTTAATTAGGCAAAACAGTTTATAAGCAACTATTCAAATAAAATGTATAGTTTGATACATTCCTCCCTACAAGCTTAGTGTCTATCATTCTTAGAAATAGAAATGGTGCAGACTGGTATTATGTCAACAATAAGAGTAAGACAGAGTTGGGGCTCAGTATAATAAGCAACTTCCTGGCATCATTTTATCAAAGTTTAATGTCAAGAGTATGTTGAAAATAATAGCTACACAATACTAGTTTTATGGTACAAGTTTGGAAATTTTAAAATAGACTAATACATATTTGGGGGGAAATCTGAACAAAGCTTATACAATATAATTTATAAAAAAATAAATTACACAATGCAGCTTATCCAATATTGTCCTAAATTTTTAAATTGAGTTTAAATTCCAATTAACAAGAAATTTTTAAATCCATCTGTGCAATAGACTTCTGAACTTTCTATATAAAATAATAGTTTCTTTGTTCATTTTGCTTATATGAAGTATCTGATACATCTTGTCAATATTTCTTTTTCTGTTTAGATTATTGTCTAGTGATGCAAAATTGTATTTTATTGAAAATCTTACACATTGGAGTTCCCATCATGGCTGCTAAATATCTCTTTATTAAATCAGAAATCATCAGTGCTATGATACACCTTAAGGAAATATTATGTCAATCAGAAAAAAAATAGGAGACTATGACTATTTTTTAAACTTTCAGTGTTATATCCTGGGAAAAAATAATTGCAATGACAAAAAGTAAAGTACTATTTCACTGATTCAGTTTAATTCCTTTTTATATTGCATTTGGTTTCCTTCTATGAAAGTGGCCTATAATTAATTTTGTTATCCTTTGAAAGGTGTTTGTATGTTTTATACAATCATTTTGAATGAAGAATTCATCTTACTTGTTCCTTTTGAAAATGCAATATAAATCTTATTGTAAATTTCAACTATGGAATATCCAAGCACACTGTTTTCCAAAGTGCTGGGTTCAACATTCATGTTTTGGGACTCCTTGGAGCTTTTGTCCCATAAGAAACTAGAACTAATTGGACCCAATGCCAGATAAACAACCTCATTCTTTATTCCACTCTATAATAAATAGTAGCATCATAAAATTCCAGTATAATATAATTTTCCAAAGTTTCCTGTAGGAAATAAATAATTTTGAAGAGAAGCTTAAAAATTCTATTAAAATGGAGGTGTTGTTGGGCGGCTAGGTGGCGCAGTGAATAGAGCGCCGGCCCTGGAATCAGAAGGACCTGAGTTCGGAGCCGGCCTCACACTTAATCCACACAAACAAAAAACCTAGCCGTGTAACCTTGGGCAAGTTACTTAACCCCAATTGCCCTAAAAGGGGCGGCTAGGTGGCGCAGTGAGTAAGAGCACCGGCCTCGGAGTTTGGATGACCCGAGATCAGATCCGGCCTCAGAAAACGGGCACCCACGCATAAATCAAATGACTAGCCGTGTAACCTTGAGCAAGTTACTTAACCCCAATTGCTTTAAAAAAAAAAAATGGAGGTGTTGATGATTTAGAAATCTGAGCCTTACTCTATAAAACTTCTAGGTTTCAAAAAAAACTATGATAGTACTTGTTATTTGAATAAATATTTGTTTTTACATTGTATATTGTTTTTCTTAATCAAGGAAAATGGACCTCTTCCCCATTCCCACTTTTTTATATTGCAAACAACATAAAAATTAAACCACTTTTATAAACACATAACATCAATCATAACAAATGTCCACACTGACAAATCTGAAAATGAATTTATGGAGAGAGAGAAAAAAGGGTGAGGAGAGGAGAGGAAAGGACAGGAGAGGAGAGGACAGAAGAAGACAGGAGAGGAGAGGGGAGAGATTTTATAAAAATGTATGTATGTAAGTATACCCGTGTGTGTACATACACAGGCATGCCTCATTCAATACTCTTTTTTTTTTTTTTTTTTGCTTTTTGGAGGGGAGAAGGCAGGGCAATTGGGTTAAGTGGCTTGCCCAAAGCCCCATGGCGATTATGTATTACATGTCTGATACCAGACTCCATTCACTGTGCCACCTAATGACCCTTATACTCTTATTCTATACTTCCTTATCAGGAGGTGTATAGGAGGTTTTATCATAGTCCTCTAGAATACTAGTTGATCAATATCAAGTCTTATCAGAATTTTAAATCTTTCAAAGCACTTGGTCTTTATAGTATTTTCATTATATAAATTTTTATCCTAGTTCTGTTCACTTGGTTCTACATCAATCCATATAACTCATCCCAGGTTTTTCCTCAAATCATACTCTTTATCATGTCACAGCACAATAGTATTCCATCAAATTTGTATAATGCTTAGTCATTCCCTAGTTCATGGGTACCCACTCAGGTTCCAGTTCTTTGATATTTCACAAAAAAAGCCATAAATATGTTTATATATCTGTAGCATTTGTTTTGCTTAGAACTAATTCCTCTTTCTCCCCTTTGGCTCCTATTTCCGTGTTGAGTGAAATATATTTTTGGACCAAATTGGGTATGTGTTCTATCCTCCTTTAATTCATTCAGAAGAAAATAAGGTTCCAATGTAAGTTGCTACCCTCACCTCTTCCTCCTTGTTTGTATAAACTTTCATTTGTACACTCTGATTATGTGAAAGTACATTCTTTAACATTCCTCTCTCTCCCCCTTCCTTGGTAATTCCTCTTCTCATCCCTTTTCATTCTTCTCTTACAATTATCAAGATATAACACTCTCAGGAATTCTGTCTAATTAGATTCACTTTATGATTCCATACAATGATTAGAATCAAGCAAGAAACATGTGCTATCTCCCCATATTAGAACATAAGCAGTTTATCCTTGTTTCATCCTTTATCGTTGTTCATTTGGGTTTAATATATTTATACTTCTCAACTCCTGTATTTGAACTCCACAGCTCTGGTCTTTTTATCTGAAATGCTTGGATATCATCTATTTCATTATAGGTCCTCCTCCCCATCCCCACACCATTCCCCATTTTAGACTTATATTCAATTTTGCTGATATGAAACTCTTGGCTAGAAGCCTTCTATTGCCTTCTGGAATAGTATTTTCTATTCTCTGCTTCTTTTAAGTGGTGACTTCTAATTGTGTTACTCTAAATGTGGTTCCTTGATGCATGAAATATTTCTTTCTAAGTACTGCTGTTTTCTAATGGCATTTATTTCTTTGACCTGAAAGCTATGGATTTTACTTATAATGTTCCTGAGATTTTATATTTTGTGTTGTTGTTTTTTTAGGAAGTAGTTAGTGAATCTTTTCTTTTTCCACTTTGTCCTCCGGTTCTAAGAAATGTGAGCAGTTTTCTTTCCTGTGACGTATTGAGATATATAGACTTGATTTTGGTCATGGTGATCAGGGGGGTAAATGATCCTTAATTTCTTCCTTTAATTATTTTCAAGGACAGTCATTTATACTCAGGAACATTTCATTATTTCCTTCTATTTTTCATTCTCTTGATCTTTTTCATATTGATTTTTACAACTTGAGTCATTGGATTCAATTTGGTCTGTTCTAATTTTCAGGAAGTTTATTGCTTAAATAAGCTTTTGTATACATTTTAACAATCTATTAATTCTTTTTCCAAATTTCTTTTCCATAACTCTTCTTTTTTTCCATTTTTTTCTTTATCAGTCTTATTTCGGTTGTATAAACATTTTAACTCTCAAACAACAACAACAACAACTACAACATTTCCTTCATCTCTTGCAGAAATCTTAGTTGAATGTGTGCCCAAATTTTGTTTTCCTTTGAGGCTTTGCTGGAGAATGTTTTTTTAATGCTTTATTAACTTCTGGTTTACATCATTCATTTCCACCAGATTTTGAGTTACAAATTTTCTCCCTATTTTCCCCTACCCAGCACCCCCAAAATATCAGTCCCACAGGATATCCCCTTCTCCAATCTTTTCTCTCCCATATTTTCCCCATACCCCCTTCAAATTTTCCAGTAGGGCATGGTGGATCTTTATGCCCGAGTGCCTGCATGTATTATTTTCCAATTACATGTAAAATAGTATTAATAATATCATATATATATTAAACATTCCGTTTTAAAACTTTGAATTCCAGATTCATTCCCTTCCTCCCTTGTCACCCACCCTTACTGGGAAGGAAGATAAGAAATTCAATATAGGTTGTACAAATGTAGATAAAGCAAAACATTACCATAGAAGATATATTGTAAAAGACTGATTATGAAGGAGGGAGCTCCTATCCCACCTCATGCTTCTTCAATTCTCTACTTTGATCCTGTCCCTTTTAAAAAGTCGGTGCTTCCAACTTCCCTCCCTGCCAGCCTGACCTCCCTTCCATCATCCCCCTTCTCATCCCCTTCTCCCCTACACTATTGGATTTTTCTCTTTGTTTTGCTTTTTTTGCCTGGTCATGTTGCCACTCAATTACTTGACTTTGGGGCTTTTTGCCATAGTAGGACTCTGCCAATAGACAGGTGAGCTTCCATCCTAAACTCTGGGATTTTCTCAGCTTCCCAAGGTATTAATTGAGTGCCCTCTCTGAAGGCTCCATACACTCTGGCATACTAGTCATATACCCCAGGACCTCCACCCTAGACCACAATCCAGATCCAAGCTGGTTAAAGCAAGAATGATTACCCCTCAGATTGGTCTCTTGATCCCCCTACAATCTCCAGACCAGGAGCTGAAGCTGCCACATGGTGGCTACTATGCCTCAGCCCTAAGTGGCTTCTTGCCCAGTGGCAAATACCAACCATACTCCCAACTACTGGATCCCAAGTCCACACTGCACTGATCTTTCACTTTGTCCTTATCATTTATGTTTTGATAATTCTGGAAACCACCATAGCTGCTGGTCCCTCCAGCTGGTGGCTGGTCAGGACACCCTGGGGCTAAAACCTCTGGCTCACTGGATGGGATGTGGGGGGTTGGGCTGGGGTTGGCTCCAAGAGCACTGTGCTAGCTTCTCCCTGCAAGGCTGCCAGGCTGTCCTCAGCAGGAGATTAACTTCTCTGTGTTGTTTTGTGGGTTCTGTAGCTCAAAAGTTTGTTCAGAGTCTCCTTTTACATGAATTGGTGAAGGTGGAAGCTAGAGCCCTGCGGAAGTCCTGTTTCTACTCTGCCATGTTCTTGAAAATATTTTAAACGGGAAATTCTTTTACTGTGTGTTTGGTTTTATTTGGGGTGGGCGTTTTAGGCATTCTTATCACCATGATATCCTTTTATGCTGTTATTCTTTGATGCTGTTGTTGTTGTTGTTGGTGGTGGTGGTGGCAGCTTATTCTTCTAGACTATTTTATGACTTTTGTTTTCTGCTGTGGCTAGGCACTGTGAAATTTTGTGGGAATGATCTGGGCTAGTCCTCTTGCTCATTTCTTTTTTTTTAAACAAATGCTTTATTAACTTCTGTTTTACATCATTCATTTCCACAAGATTTTGAGTTACAATTATTTCCCCACACCCCTGCTTTTTTCCCTACCCACCCTCCCAGAATAGCAGTCCCACAAGATATTGCTATCTCCAATCTGCTCTCTCCCATATCTTCTCCCATACCTCCTTCGACTTTTCCATTAGAGGAAGGTGAATCTCTGTGTCCCAATGTCTGCACATCTTATCTCCCAATTACAAGCAAAAGATTATTAATAATAGGATTTATATATATTTGAAACATTTAGTTTTAAGACCTCGAATTTCAGATCCATTTCCTTCCTCCCTTGTCACCCATTCCCTCTGGGAAAAATAAGTAATTCAGTATAGGCTGTATATGTCTAGCTATGCAAAACATTACCATAGTAGATGTATTGTACAAGGCTGCTTATAATTCACAACCACTCATCCCACCCCCCACCTGGTCAATTCCCTACTTGATCCTGTCCCTCTTCTATAGTGGCTACTTCCAACTTCCCCTCCCCTCAAGGATGCTCTCCCATCCATCATATTTCCTCTCATCCCCCTTCCCCCTATTCTGCTGCAGGTTGAGCTATCCCATTTAGTATGTGTGTCATTCTCTCCCTGAACCAAATTCAATGAGAATGTGGTTTTGCCTTTTTGCCTTCCTATTCTCCCCCTTCCTTGCAGCCACTTCCCCTTGCTTCTTCTACATGAGATAGTTTACCCTACCCTGTGTCTCCCCATCTCCTCTTGCCACTTTCCTCTCTCACCTCATAATTTCACCCCTTGAGTATCCTCCCTTCACAACAAATTCAACCTATGCACTCTATCCATATATAATTGTAAACATATATACACACATTCACATATGTATTCATATGACCATACACACTTCTTCCATTATTTTCATAGTGAGAAAGACTTCATCAGTCTGATTGTGTTTCCACAATATTGAAATTGTTTCTTCCTGGCTGCTTGTAGTATTTTCTCCTTGATCTGGGGATTCTGGAACGTGGCTATAATATTCCTGGGAGTTTTTTTTTTGGGATCTTTTTCGGGAGGTGTTTGGTGGATTCTTTCAAACTCTATTTTGCCCTCTGGATCTAAAATATCAGGGAAATTTTCTTTGAGTTTTTCTTGAAGGATGATTTCTAAGTTCTTTCATTGATCATGGCTTTTGGATAGTCCAATAATTTTTAAATTGTCTCTCCTGGCTCTATTTTCCAGGTCAGTGGTTTTTCCCATGAGATATTTCACATTGCCTTCTAATCTTTCATTTGTTTGGATCTGCTTAATAGCATCTTGATTTCTCATAAAGTCATTAGCTTCCATTTTCTCCAGTCTAACTCTGAAGGAACAAATCTCCTCAGTGAGCTTTTGAGATTCTTTTTCCATCTGGAAAATTTAACTTTTTAAGGCATTCTTCTCCTCATTGCTCTTTTGGCCCTCCTTTGCCATTTGAGTTAGTCTATTTTTTTTAAGCAATTGGGGTTAAGTAACTAGCTCAAGGTTACATGGCTAGTCATTATTTATGTGTGGGTGCTCATTTTCTGAGGCCGGATTTGATCTCAGGTCATCCCAATTCCAAGGCCGGCGCTCTTATTCACTGCGCCACCTAGCTGCCCCTTAGTCTATTTTTTAAGGTGTTGTTTTCCTCAGTCAGGCTGTTGACCCTCATTTCACACTTTTCCTGCATCCTTCTCATTCCTCTTCCCAATTTTTCCTCCACTTCTCTTATTTGATTTTTAAAGTCCTTCTTAAGGTCCTCTATGGCCTGTAATCTGCTTTGTTTTCCTTTGGGGCTTTTGGAGCAGGATTTCTGACCTCACAGCCCTACTCCAGTTCTATGCTTCGATCCTCTTTCCCCCCAAAGTAGGAGTCTAAGGTTGCATTTATCTGTTAAATTTGATTCCGTTGCCTTGGCATGTTGCCACTTAATTACTTGACTTTCAGGCCTGTTGCCACGGTATGGCTCTGCCAGACAGGTGAACATTTGTCCCGAACGTGTCTGGGGACAACTTCTGTTTCTGGCAAGCTGGAAACCCACCCAAGGCCTCCACCCCAGATCACAATCCAGATCCAGGGTGGTTAAAGCAAGAGAGATTACCCCCCAAGACTGATCACAGGATCTCCCTACAGTTCGAAGGCCAGGAGCTGGAGCTGCCTCTGAAAACTACAAAATTGTGTGTCTCCTCAGTGGCTTCTAGCCCCCAGGGGAGGAAGCGTTCCCCAAATACTGGTCCCAAAGTCCACAGGACACTAACCTCTCACTTTGTCCTAGGCGTGTCTATGTTGATAATTCTGGGATTGCCACAGCTGCTGGTGTTCTGGGGTGCCTCCAGCTGGCTGCTGGCCCAGCCACCCTGGGGCTAAAACTGTGACTCTGGCAGACCTGTGCTCGGCTCCCTATGCTGCGTGCTACCAGCTCCCAGAGCGCTGTGCTGGTCCTTCCTGCAGGGCTGTTGGGCTGTCTTCAGTGGGAGGTTAGCTTCTCTGTGTTGTTCTGTGGGTGCTGGGGCTCCAGAAGTTGTTCAGAGTCCCTTTTTACATAGTTTGGAAGTGATCTAGGGGGAGAGTGGCTTGGACTAGCTGTTTCTACTCTGCCATCTTGGCTCCGCCCCTCTTGCTCATTTCTTATATTGAACGTTGTATTCTTCTAGGCTCAGAGGAGCTCAGGCTGGGGATCTGCAAGCTTCTGATGCACTCAACTGTGGTCCAAACGCTGTGCTCTGGCTTCCTTTCTTCAGGTTCTTGACCTAGTATTTGGTTTGAGCAATAGTATACTGCTGGGGATCTCTGTTGCTCTCTACCAGCCTGATAGCTCTATTCATTCAGAGTGCCTGGATGCCAGGCCTCTCTTTGGTCTGGAATTCCTGCCCTGATTATTTCTCTATAGGCTTCAGATTGGACCAGGAGCTAGAATCCAATGTAAGCCACATAGCTATTGTTTGTTTTTGAGCTTGCTTTTCTCACTACATAGCCTAAAGTTGGTGAGCACTCCTTTTCTAAGAACATTCTCAGTTTTCTTTGTCAGTCTCTTCTGAATCTGTAAACCAGAACTGGATAGTAGCCAATAAAGTTGCCAGTTTGCATGGCTTTCTGTACCCTATACCAGGTAGTAGTATCTCAGAATGAGCCTAGGATCTTGGACACAGTCTGTAGGCATTAGCTACCACTATTGTTCTTGGCTGGACTTCATCAATGACTCACTATGATTTTAAATTTCTTGGATTTCCCAACTAATATTTGGTTCACTGAATTTACTAACCATGTTTGGAAGAGTTTTAGAAAGAAGATTGGTATACTTCTTGCAACTCACCATTCTTGTTTTAACCATTTGAATAATAGAATTTTGGGCCAGGAAGGGGCATCTTAACTCATCTAGTCAAATTCACATGAGAACAGGAATGATGTTGACTATATCCTGGCAAATAAGTCTATATCTTTTCCTTGGAGACTTTCAGGTAAGGATGAATCACTCTAACAAAGCAACTTGTTGTACCCCTCCCCCAGAAAAAAAGAAATATGAAGGCTGAATCTTAGTCTCTCTCTCTCTCTCTCTCTCTCTCTCTCTCTCTCTCTCTCTCTCTCTCTCTGTCTTTGTCTTTCTTTGTCTCAATCTGTCTTTCTGTCTTTGTCTCTGTCATTCTCTCTCTCCATTTTTTTTTTATCCATCCCTTCTCTGGTGATCATGGACAAGTCACTTAACCTCTTTCTGCCTCATTTTCCTCAAACTTAAAATGGTGATCTTTTACTTCACAGGATTGTTGTGAGAATCAAATTAGATGATTATTGTAAATAATTTTTTTAAAGTTTATACACAGTAAACACTTAACAAATTAATTCTTTCTTCATTCCCATTCTTTCCTTTCTTACTCCCTTTCTTTTTCCCTTCCATCCTTTAATACTTTCATATACTGGACTTTCTAATACTTAAAAAGGGTTACAAGTCCCCCCTTAAGTTTTCTCTTCTGCAAGATAATAAACAGAAAACCTTAGTGGTACACTTTTGTAACCTGTCACCCACTATCATTTTGTCACAAAAGAACCCATATTCCATGTAGTACATTCAAAATAAATTTAACTTTCTCAAGAATATATATACACATCAAAATCTGCAGCATTTTAGCCTTCTAGGTTTTTAGACTATGCTTTCCTAAATAATCCATTGCTTTTAAGACATTTGAATGAAGAATACTTATTCAGGTTTATAATGAACAAAGCGAATTTATTTCAAGGCATGCATAGTACAGAACAGTACTATGCTAGTATCCTAGCATTTCTCAAAGGAAATAAGAAATATGCCTTACCAGTTCTACAGACTGCCCGTTTCCTTCTCCAATTCATTAATTTCTTCCCTATTCCATCACTAGATTACCCAGAAAATGAACTCATTATCAGTGTGGCAGGGCTTATTCCGTTCCCATTTCACACCATTTCCTTGATCCCTTTTCAACTAGTATCTCATACACACAGCTTCAGCTCCTGGTAGCTACCTCCAACTATGCACTTTTTTTAAAAAAAAATGCTTTATTAACTTCTATTTTATATCATTCATTTCCGCCAGATTTTGAGTTACAATCATCCCCCCCGCCCCGTTTGCCCCTACCCACCCTCCCAGAATAGCAGTCCCACAAGATATCACTTCCTCCAATCTGCTCTCTGCCATACCTTCTCCCATAACCCCTTCGACTTTTCCATTAGAGGAAGGTGAATCTTTGTGTCCCAATGGGTGCACATATCATCTCCCAATTACAAGCAAAAGATTATTAATAATAGGATTTATATATATTTGAAACATTTAATCTTAAGATCTCGAATTTCAGATCCATTTCCTTCCTCCCTTGTCACCTATTCCCTCTGGGAAGATAAGTAATTCAGTGTATGTTGTACATGTCTAGCTATGCAAAACATTATCATAGTGGATATATTGTACAAAGCTGCTTATAATTCCCTCCCACTCATCCCACCCCCCACCTGGTCCATTCCCTACATGATCATGTCCCTCTTCTATAGTAGGTACTTCCAACCTCCCCTCCCCCCAAGGATGCCCTCCCATCCATCATCCCTCCTCTCATCCCCTTTCCCCCTATTCTGCTGTAGGTTGAGATATCCCATTTAGTATGTTTGTCATTCTCTCACTGAACCAAATTCAGTAAGAATGTGGTTTTGCCTTTTTGCCTTCCTATTCTCCCCATACCTTGTAAACACTTCCCTTTGCTTCTTCTACATTAGTTTACCCTATCCTGTCTCTCCCCATCTCCTCTTGCCACTTTCCTCTCTCACCTCATAATTTCATCCCTTGAGTATCCTCCCTTCCCAACAAATTCAACCTATGCCCTCTATCCATATATAACTGTAACCATATGTGTGTGTGTGTGTGTGTACACATTCACATATGTATTCATATGACCACACACCCTTCTTCCATTATTTTCATAGTGAGAAAGATTTCCTCAGTCACAGTTATTGTTTTGCCATATAGGAATGTAAATAGTTCAACGTTGATAAGTTCCTTTTGATTTCTTTTCCCTGGTTACCTTCTCAGGCATCTCTTGCTTCTTGTGTCTGGATGTCAAATTTTCTATTCAACTCTGGTTTTTCCTCAAGAATGCTTGAAAGTCCTCTATCCACTGAATGACCATATTTTCCCCTGAAACAAAATACTCAGTTTTGCTGGGTAGGTGACCCTTGGGTTCATTCCCAGCTCTTTTGCCCTCTAGAATATCATATTCCATGCTCTTTGATCACTCAGTACAGAAGCTGCCAGGTCCTGGGCTATTTTGATTGTGTTTCCACAATATTGAAATTGTTTCTTTCTGGCTGCTTGTAGTATTTTCTCCTTGATCTGGGGATTCTGGAACCTGGCTATAATATTCCTGGGAGTTTTCTTTTTGGGATCATTTTCAGGAGGTGATCAGTGGATTCTTTCAACCTCTATTTTGCCCTCTGGATCTAAAACATCAGGGCAATTTTCCTTGAGAATTTCTTGAAGGGTGATTTCTAGGTTCTTTCTTTGATCATGGCTTTCAGGTAGTCCAATAATTTTTAAATTGTCTCTCCTGGATCTATTTTCCAGGTCAGTGGTTTTTCCCATGAGATATTTCACATTGCCTTCTAATCTTTCATTTGTTTGGATCTGCTTAACAGCATCTTGATTTCTCATAAAGTCATTAGCTTCCATTTGCTCCAGTCTAACTCTGAAGGAATGAATCTCCTCAGTGAACTTTTGAGATTCTTTTTCCATCTGGCAAATTCGATTTTTAAGGCATTCTTCTCCTCATTGCCCTTTTGGGCCTCCTTTGCTATTTGAGTTAGTCTATTTTTTAAGGTGTTGTTTTCCTCAGTCAGGCTGTTGACCCTCATTTCATACTTTTCCTGCATCCTTCTCCTTTCTCTTTCCAATTGTTCCTCCACTTCTCTTATTTGATTTTTAAAGTCCTTCTTAAGGTCCTCTGTGGCCTGCAACCCGCTCATGTTTTCCCCTGGGGCTTTTGGACTAGGACTTCCGACCTCACAGTCCTTTTCCCACTCTATGCCCCCAAAATAGGAGTCTAGGGTTGCATTTTTCTGTTTCCTTTGCCTTGGCATGTTGCCACTTAATTACTTGACTTTTGGGCTTGTTGCCACATTATGGCCTGGTGCCAGACAGGAACTGTCGCCCCAAACGTGTGAGGGGGCCAACCTCCATTTCTGGCAAGCTGTAAACCTACCCACTACCTCCACCCCAGATCACAATCCAGATTCAGGGAGGTTAAAGCAAGAGCGATTACCCCCCAAGACTGATCGCTGTATCTCCCTACTGTTTGCAGGCTAGGAGCTGGAGCTGCCTCTGAAAACTACAAAATTGCGTGTCTCCTCAGTGGCTTCTAGCCCCCAGGGAAGGAAGCCAATGTATTCCCCAAATACTGTTCCCAAAGTCCATAGGGCACTAACTTCTCACTTTGTCCTAGGCATGTCTATGTTGATAATTCTTGGATTGCCACAGCTGCTGGTATTCTGGGGTCTCTCTGGCCAGCCGCTGGCTCTGCCACCCTGGGGCTAAAACCTCAGCTCACGGGGACCTGCGCTCTGCTCAGCTCAGCTCGGCTCTGCACGCTGCTTGCTGCCAGCTCCCAGAGCGCTGTGCTGGTCCTTCCTGCAGGGCTGCTGGGCTGTCCTTTGCGGGAGGTTAGCTTCTCTGTGTCATTCTGTGGGTGCTGGGGCTCCAGACGTTGTTCAGAGTCCCTTTTTACATAGTTTGGGGGGAATCTGGGGGCAGAGTGGCTTGGATGAGCTGTTTCTACTCTGCAATCTTGGCTCTGCCCCCACCCCCAACTATGCATTTTATGCGTCTCTCTACAGCCCCTACCAACACCAAAAGATTTTTGGCAACTCATTCAGCTCCACTGGCTCATAGTCTCTTTGTGGTTAGGTTTGTAGTATGCTTACTTTTTTCAGAGTATAAATGCATACTTGATTTTGGCCACAATTCATGTTTGGACAATATAGCTCATCTTATTTTTTCTGCATTTCTTCTCTTTTACTTTCCATGTGTCCTTTCTTGATACCTTTCTCCCAACATTAATTATCCTTCCCAACTGCTCACATGCTAAGGCAGAATTAATATGAGAATATCAAATAGACCAGTCACCCAGGTGATCGGACATTTTTCTCTCTTCTACCAACTGAGTGAGCGAACAGTGATTCAATCTAAGCTCATCATTAAAATGTTTATAATTATTAGTACAAGTATCCCATAATCTGATTTTTTCCTTTTATATTCAAAGCCACCATCTCTTTGAATTAGAGGGTGATACCTGTATTCATAGGGGTTGATTTATGAAAGCAAACAAAAATCCACCAAGTATTATATGTACAGCTACAGAGGCATGCAGTTTGTAACATGGATAGGTTTTTGGGAAGTGAAGATGGGTGAGATGGGAGAGAACTTCACCACATTCTGGCAATTAAAATGATCATATTATGCTGGTTTTATACTTTTGAAGAGTGGCAAAGTGAATGTTTTCCCCCTCCCTTTCTTTAAAGAATTTTCTTTAAAATACTTTTCTTGGTCTGATAAGATATGCCCAGGTTAGAACATAATGCTGGACATAAATCTGGCTTGAATGAAACTTTTAATTCATCAATTCATGGCTAACAAGCGATGAAACACATCACATACAATCTTCCATTAACAGAATAACATTCATCTTTCTAGCTGTAATGTGTCTTTAGAGTCTTTAACATTTATGTTCCTAATTGAAATTTCCTTCCACTTTCCACACAAAGGTGGGGAATTCACTAGCAACTCAAAATGAATTCTTGAAATCAATTCTTCCCAAGAAGTCATTTTTAAACATATCTAGGATAGAATTAAAGAGGATAAAATGGCATTAAAATTCTATCTGAAACCAACCCAAACTAGGATAAAGGCATATGATCTTCATAACCTATATCTTATGCCTAATCAGTGAAGCATGGATGTTATGTAAATTCACCATCTATCTCTACAATACCTTAACCTATTTAGGATAAAAGTAAGATCAGCAATCTGAGTTAAGTAATTCCAGACTGTGATAAGTTTCAGCATTTGGCTGGAACTGTTTTAACTTGGTGAGGAATGAGGCTAGAGAGCTGGATTTACAAACATTAGTTTCAGTTTTTCTCCTTTCTTTTTTAAAAAAATCATATGTAGCTTTAGAATGAGACAAAGTTTCTTTATACATATTTTTCACTCCTTTTGAAACACTCCTTTAGGCACAATGTTTTATTGGGGATATGGCAATACAACAAAACCATTTATACAAGCTTTTCTACTTTAGCGTATTTTTTCCAGTTTGTGATTTGGACATCAAAATATAGTATGTGAGAATTACCTTATAAACTATGTGTATAAAGATAAAAGCTTAGAAACATATAATAAACACACTTTAATCTATTTTGTTTTGGCATCAAAGTTAGAAATCCTTGATCACAATTTTTTACCCTGTTTGCTCAGATTTAAATTTCCTAAATTTGGAGCTTTAGTTTCACTAAAATAAGGGACAAAATGACAATGAATCTGTTTATAGTATTAACTCAGGTTCTAGTATGTTTTTATAAATGAGAGTAAACTGCCTTCCTAAGCACTTCCAATGTTCCTTGGAATGTTGAGTTATAAACTGGAGTTTCCTCAGAGTGTGCTAAAAGAGGAAGTAAAGGTAACTAGACATAGAAACTGAAGCCAATAAAGGAACTAAAGTAAATGAAATATTCAAAATTTTTGTATGATGAGAAACAGCATATTAGAATGAATGGAAGATTGGTCCCATTATTCAGAGACTATGGTTCAAGTCCAAAGGAATGTACTTACTCTCTTTGTGACACTGGGCATGATAACTTTCAGTTACTCAGATTTCTCATCTATGAAATAGAGATAATATAATAATACCTACACCTACTTACTTCATTAGATTGTCTTAAAATATTATATAAACCTTAAGTGCTTGTAATGGAAATGCAAATTTAAAGATCTTCCCTGCCCCTAGCTTAAGTGCACCTGGAGCCTGTGGTGGGAGGCTTGTTTTTTCAGGAAAGCCCACACCTTGATACTTTGTGATTGGGCAGTGGGTCCAGAAGGTTGTTACATTCTCTGAGCCAGGAGAAGGCTATATAAACCCTTAGGAGAGGCTTTGCTTTGGGGCTGACTTTGAGAAGTGTTGTGTGATTTGACCAGATGAGACTCTGGGAAGCCGTTGTTGAGAGCCCCCCGGCTTTGAAAACCCAGATGTTGATGCTTCCCTCTCTGGTAACTGTGATTTGGTATTGATATAATGGTAGGACTGTTTGGAAGCCTGTCTGTTTGATCTGTAAGTTCTGTAACTCTGAAGTTCGGGTGCTGACCTTTTTCCCCTGAACTAGGTAATGTATGTTTGTTTGATTAAAGTAAGTTTGTTAACCCATTTTGAGTTGCTTTCCTTTTGAAAAGCAGATCTAAGAACCTGTATTGGCAGCTACCCTGGGGATATTGGGGTGCTTGCTGCTACAGTGCTTTGTGGGCAATTATTATAAAATTTAAAAAATTCCCTGAGGTACATAAAAACATCAATCTATTCTATGTACCCAAATTTAACTTTGACTATGGAAAATGATTACTTTTATAAAAAACATTCAAAATAGGTATCCAAAAAATAACTGATATCCTGACCAGCTATGAAAAATAATGATATTTTTTCAACTCCAGCCTCTTTACTGAGAGGATGGAGGTACATTTCATGTTCTATTCTCCAAGATTAGGATCGGTTATAATTTTTACATAAAGTTGACATTTTCTTGCTCTTTTCATCAACTCTTAGAAATCTAAAGTGTTACTTAGTAGATGCAAATGCAGGTCAATACACACTAGACTTGTTCATCCAATTCCATTTTAATAAAACTAGAGGTTAACCAATGAAGTATGAAAGAGGAACACTTCAAAATATGCAATCACACCATATTTAACTAGAACACATTTTTGTCAACCTAAACTACTTAAAAATATAAAAAAATATTATCCTAGAAGTTGTAAAGCCAAACATGGGCAGCACTCCTGAGGACTACTGATGTGAATAAATTTAATGTTCTGATCACATAATATAGTGAACTCTCTATTTAATCAGCAATAAACTAAAGCAAAACATTCACAACAATAAAACATAACTACTTATTACTAAGGTGGCCACATATTCTTAAACAAAATATATCATTCAGTAAGTTATAATCTCCTCAATAAATATAAAGTGTCCATCTAAAGTCTTCATTTATGTTAATTGGAGCCTGGCTTCCAATCATCCCTAACTCAATCATCCTTAAGGAGTAATCATTCTTAAGGGGTAGTGGAAAGTACAAATCTCTTCCATGCTTAGTTCATACTAAGTCATGCTCTTGCCAGTCAGCACTAAGTACCCAAGTAAAGTTCCTTTCATGTTGACTCAAGACTGGCTTCCAAACTCCATAGCTCCTCTTCCATGTCCCCAGGTCTTGCCTGGATTCACCCCACTGTTGCTTGGATTCTCAGGTAGTTAACTCTCTGCTCCTGTTCCATATTGAAACTCATGATGACTAGTCCATTCCAAGCCCTTCACAGTTTCTCTTTCTGGGAAGATGAAGCTTAACAGAGCCACAACAATATATAGAAACATTAATAGTTAGAATAGTTAGAATATATTCACCACATTGCGAGCACTATTGTCTCAATTCACTTTCTGTCTGTGAAATCAACACAGACAGACAGGACTTCTGTCTGAGAAACCAAATAGAAATCAGCAGTAATATCCCAGGACTTCTGAAAACAGCAGTAAAGCCCACTTCTAGGACTTCTATAAACAGACAACAGTAAAGTCCTCTTTCAGGGTTTCCGAGCCAATAGTAAAGTCCAAGGGCTTCTGTAACAATAGCAATGTCCACTCTCAGCACACAGGATGCCTTGTTCTGACAAAGTAACAGAGTGTTGACATCAAAAGCATCCTTCCTAAGAGTTCTTCGTGGCCCCAGCTTGTGCTTGAGATTTTATCCACTTTGTTTTTGGAAAGTTGCTCTCACTATAAGCTCCATGTGATGACATTAGGCCTATTAAGAGCAACACAATGTTTACTGTTTCCAACTTGAAACTTACAATTTCCAACAAACACTTGAGTCAGTGAGAGACAAGGCTCAAAGGCACTTGAATAGCTGAAACAAGGAGCTAAGTACTTATATAACTGAAAAAAGGAGCAAAGTACTCCTTTGCTTGCCATTACAGAAGTTTGGAGTAAATGGGAGTCTGTAGGATGAGAAAAAGTTCTCTCTGAGAATCCAAAACAGCAGTCTGTAACAGCAAGAACACTAGCACACCCAGAATGGTCTGCTATCACAGGTTCTTTGATCTGCTTTTCTTAAAGGAAAGCAGCTTTTGAGGGGGGTCAAGAGTCTTCTTTTAATTACTTTCACTAGTTCAGGGGAAAGGTCAGTACCCTGAACATGGAGAAAATATAAGCAGAGAAATGAGCACAAAGATCAACATACAGGGCTCTAGCTGTCTGAATATAGTGATATTGCCATACACTTCATATACATAACTGGATCCAGGGAGCACAGATATCTAAGCTGTTTGGGGACTCTGGATATATGGCTACTCAGAGTCTTGACCAGAAATCAAAAGATTCTTCTTATAAACCCCAAAAGCAAAATACCACCCTCCTAGAATATATAACAAAGACTCGACCCTTGATTGTCTCAGAGCCAGAAGGCACAAAAATCTACTTGATTCAACACAGCTGTGAATTTTCATGGTTAAAAGGAGATTAATCATTCAGATGTTTATAATTTAACCTGAGCCTGGTAAACCAAACTAAAAAAACAAAAACAAAAACAAAACAAAACAAAAACACTTTGCTATAATTTACCCTCTCATAAAGGCCTTAAAATAAAATCATCCAATCCTGCTCCTTACTGATCACTTTGAGATATTAGATACAGACTTTATAGTGGCATTACTAAGTCAAAGGGTATACACAGTTTTATAACCATTTGGTCATAGTTACAAATTGTTTTCCAGAATGGAAATATTTAAAATTGACTTTATCGAATAGTATTCTACATTTTATCATTTTTTCAATGATTAATATTTCATTTTCTCTTATCTTGTGAATGCTTTTATTGGATAATATCAGAACTTGTGAAGTATTAGAATGGGTCATGCCCTGAATCCATCCACTTTAATATTCTTTGTCTTATAGCAGAACTAAGGCATATTTTGTGATTGGCTGGAGTTATCTACGATGACACTGATTTCAGAAAACTAGTCCATATATCCTTTGTTTTTCTATTTATGTTATTACACCTCTAAAACACTGATTTGTCCAAGTAGTTAAACCTTTGTCTGCCTTAGTTTCCTTACCTGTAAAATGGGCATAATGATAGTCCCTAACTCCCAGGGTTGTTGAGAGATTTAAAAAATGTAGTATTTGTAAAGATCTTAGCACAGTAGACACAATATATGGGATCCCCCCCTTCCTTCTGGAATATAGTATATAGCATTATATATGCATGATCCTTATGGATCTTACTACTTCAGAATATCCACTGTTTCCTTAATCTATAATTCATTTAACTTTTTAATTTTTTTTGCATCTTTTTGCCTTTTCAAATGTCAGGTATTATTGACTCTAACTCCCAGAAGCCCCATGCTCTTCAGCATAGCCCCAGGCAAACAAACAGCCTCCAATAGCTAGGCTTCCCTCCCTCAGCATATCCCCAGGCAAAGAGGTAACCTCCAGAGGTAGGTTACCTCTCTACCAGTTACAGTGCAGTCCCAGACAAAGGCAGAAACACCCCACTAGCCACAGCACACATCAGACACCACAAATAGGATGCAGGCTTAAACAAGGTAAACTGCCAGACCCCTGCAGCTTCCAGCAGTGCCAGCCGCACCCCCATCCCACCCCTTAGCACAGCACCAGACATGATGGTCTCCTGTGGGCCTCAGGCAACATCAGTGGAGCACCAGGTAAAAAAACAGAGCCTGTAGCCCCTGACACAAGAAGCCTGAGAGAGTATCCCTTTCACAATGGTTGCAGAACTCAAATTTAAAAGGAAGGAAAAGGGCAAAAAAGATTAGCAAATAACAACAACAGAATAATCTGATCCTAGAAAGTTATTGTGGTGACAGGGAAGTTCAAGACACAAACTCAGAAAAGGACAACAATATCAAAACACCTATAGGGAAATTCAGGCCCACAAAAAACAAAAACAAAAAAAACAACAACAACGGGAAATGGTCCCAAGGCCAGAAAGAACTCATGGAAGAACTCTAAAAGGAGCATAAAAATCAAGAGATATAGAAGAAAAATTGGGAAAAAAATGAGAGTGATGCAAAAGCATTGTGAAAAAAGAATCAACAGCTTGGAGAAAGAAAACAATTGCTTAAAAAGTAAAATTGGCTAAATGGAAAAAGAAATGCAAAAGCTAACTAATGAAAACAAATCCTTGAAAGTTAGGCTTGGGCAAGCAGAAGCCAAAACTCTATGAGACATCAAGAATTAGTCAAACAAATTCAAAAGAATGGAAAAAAAGAAGAAACAATAAAATACTACGTGGGAAAAATAGCTTACCTGGAAAATGGATTCATCAGAGATAATACCAGAATCATGTGACTACCTGAAAGCCAGAATCTGAAGGAGGTCCTGGATAGCATCTTTCAAGAAATTATCAAGGAAAATTGCCCTGAGATCTTGGAAACAAAAGTCAAAATAGGCAATCAAAGAATCCACCAATCACCTGAGGAAAGAGATCTCAAAATATAATGTCGAAAGAACATTAAAGACAAATTGTGGAATTATCAAGTCAAGGAAAAAAAAGTGGTCAGAAACTAACAATTCAAATATTGGGGAGCCATGTTCAGTATTATATGCCTTAGCAGCTACAACATCAAGGGATTTGAGGTCATGGAACAAGATATTCCAGAGAGCAAAAGAGTACACTAGGAGTACAACCAAGAATCACCTACCTGGTGAAATTAATCATAATATTACAAAGGGAAAATAAAAAAGGTCTTTCAATGAAATAGCAGGATTTTAAACTTTTGGAAGGAGACCAGAATTGAACAAAAAAATTGGTTTCCAATATCAAGAACCAAGAAAAGATTTAAAAGTGTGAAGAGGGAAAGAAAACATAAAGGATTCAGTGGAGCTGAACTGTTTGCATCCCTACATAGGAAGATGATACTTGTAATTCCTAAAACATTGTGCCACTAATAGTACAACCAAAAGGAATATATATATATATATATATATATATATATATATATATATATATATATATATATATATATATAAGGCAAGGGTACAAACTGAATTTGAGGGAATAATATAAATATAAATATATAATGAGGAAGAGGGGTACACTAGGTGCAGAATTAAGGAAGAGGTAGAAGAGTCACAGAAAACCTATTAGAAGTTCTCTAAAAAATCAAACTGTGCATATACTTTGCTCCAACAACATCATTCCTAGGTCTGAATCCCAAAGACATCATAAAAAAGGGAAAGGTCCTAAATGTGTAAAAATATTTTTAGCAGCCCTTTTTTGTGATGGCAAAATATTGTAAACTGAGGGGATACCCATTAACTGGGGAATGGTTGAACAAGCTGTGAATGTAATAGAATGGCTATTGTGCAATAAGAAATGATAACCAGGCAGATTTCAGAAAAACCTAGAAACATTTGTACAAACTGATACTTGAAGAAATGAGTGGAACCAAGAAAATATTGTACACATTACCAGCAATATTACATGATGATCAGGGTTGAGCCAAGATGGTGGAACAGAAGCAGTAACTTCTCTAAGCTCCTCCATGAATCCTGTCACTAAACCTCAAAAAGTGAATCTGAACAGATTTTGGAGTGACAGAATCCACTGGGAGATGCAGTGTGGCAGAATCCAGTCCAGGAAAGTGCCCACATATGTATGGACAGGGGGAGTGCCAAGCACTTGGTGTCTGCAGCAGCTTGGACTAGAGAGAATATGAGCAGACTACAGCAGAGAGAGAAGGAGCCCCAGAAGGCAGAATCACCAATACCAAGGGCAAATCTCAGCCATTTCACCAGTATCTCACCACAGGATAGGAGGAATCACTGGAGCTGGATAAGAGAAGGCCAGGGACCCCCAGTAGAGACAGCAGATTTTCCTGGGGCTATCATCCGCCAGCCTGGAAGTTTAGAAATCACCTGCCTGTTTTTCCAGGAGCCAGAATGACAAAGTATAATCTGACTGATCCAATTACCCCTCCCTGACCTAGAAAACCCAAAGTGTCCCACCCAGAGCAAAATCCTAAAATAATGGAAATAGACTCAGGCTTGGGAGTCATTGAGAAGGGGTGTAACTGAGGCAGCAAGGAGTCTGAAGAGACGGGAGGAGGGGACACAAGAAGCCCCACCTCACTTGACCAGCAAAAGCCTGCCTGAGCTATAGTGCAGGGGTATAGATGCAGAAATATGAAGTAGCCAGACTACCCAGCCATCACAGATTACTCTGAATGCCTCAGCATACCTCACTAAGACTCCTGCCTTAGCCACAAGCAAGACTCCCAGAAGCCACAGAATTCAAAGTCAACAACCAGGCACTTAGCTCCCTGCCCAAGAAATTAAGAAATAGGAAATTACAATGGGAAGGAAGGAAGCTGAGAAGGAGAAGTGGAAGGCAAGAAAGTCTTCAGAGCTTATTATGTAGATCAAGAACAAGGAAATACAGAGGGCAACTTGGACTCTGTATTCACACCTGAGACCACATAAGGAAATAAGAAATTTCTCAAGCCCAAAAAGCATTCTTGGAGGAGCTTGGGAAATATTTTAAAGACCAAATTAGGGAGGCAATGACCAAATTGGAAAAAAAAAAGAGTTTCACTGAAGAAAATTTTTCCTTCAAAAGTAAAATAAGTGAAGTAACTGGAGAAAATACCTCCCTAAAAAAGGATTTTCAAAAACTAACCGAAGACTATAATTTGCTAGTTAGAATCACCTAACTGAAACTCAAAACTCTGTAATGAAACAAGAGACAATCAAACAAAAGATGAAGATTGAAAAATTGGAAGAAAGTGTAAAATATCTCACTGGAAAAACAACTGACCTAGAGAACAGATCCAGGAGAGACAGCTTAAGAATTATTGGTCTACTGGAAAGCCACGATGGAAAAAGCAGCCTAGACAACATCCTCCAAGAGATTGTCAAAGAAAACTGTCCTGAAGTCCTGGAATCAGAAGATAAAATAGTTATCAAAAGAATTCACCCAGCTCCTCCTGAAAGAGATCCCAAATTGGAAACTCCAAGAAATATAGTAGCCAAATTCCAGAATTACAAGATTAAGGAAAAAATTCTGCAAGCAGCCAAAAAGAAACAATTCTAATATCATGGAACTACAGTCAGTATCACACAGGACCTAGCAGCTTCTACGTTAAAAGAGTGGAGGGACTGGAATTTGATATTTCATAGGGCAAGAGAACTAGCACTACAACCAAGGATTAACTACCCAGCAGAACTGAGCATAATCTTTCAGGCAAGGAGATGGTTGTTTAATGAAATAAGGGACTTCCACATTTTGCTGTTGAAAAACCAGAGCTCAATGGAAAATTTGATCTGCAATTACAAGACCCAAGAAAGAGATAAAAAGGTAAACAAGAAAAACACAGACTCACACATACATACATGCACACATGCACATGCATGAATACATGCACATAACTTGGGACATAACAAGAGCAAAATTTTACATCATATATGAAAAGCTAATAACTGTTAATATTGAAATTTATATGGTTATCATGACCTTTAAAAAGGTTATAATATACATAGATAGAGGGTGTGAGTATGAATGAACTAATCTGAAGATAAAAAAAACAACCTTATTAAGGGGATCAAAGAGACTGTAATAGGATAAAAGAAAAGGATGAGAAAGAAAAAGGTAAAGCATGCCATTTGAAGAGGCATAAAAACATATTATAGTAGAGGGGAAAGAAAGAGGCATAGGAACATCATTTGACCATTATTCTCACTGTTTCTGGCTCAAAGAGGGATCAACATAATCAGTTAAGATTAAGATTCTAACAAGAATAGACACAAAAATTCATTAAATAGAGGAAAAGGAGGGAGGGAGAGGAGCACTTTATGAAATTTACTCTCATTGGTTTGGGGGCAAGGGGGAATAACGTACTCTGATAAGCATAAAAATCTATTGTGTCCTATAGGCAGAAGGAGAGTAAGGGCGGCATAAAAAGGGGGAATTAGAGGGGAGGGAAATAGTATTAAGGGGAGAGGGTAGGTAAAGAAAGGGGGCCACCAGGGGGGAACACTGAGGGAGATGGTGGTCAAAAGGGAAACTCTTAAGGAGGGAAGGGAGAAGGAAGAAACAAAAACATAACCGGGGAGGGAATAGGATGGAGTGGAAGAGACAGATACTCATCATCACTGTGAATGTGAATGGGATAAACTCTCCCATAAAACAGAGGTGGATAGCAGAATGGATTAAAAACCATAATCCTACAATATGCTGTCTACAAGAAACATATTTGAAACAAAGGGATACCCACAGGGTAAAGGTAAAAGATTGGAGTAGAATTTATTATGCCTCAGCTAAAGCAAAAAAAAAAAAGCAATACGTATCTCAGATAAAGCAAAAGCAAAAATAGATCTAATTAAAAGAGATAAGGAAGGAAACTATATCCTGCTAAAAGGCACCATCGAGAATGAAGCAATATCATTACTTAACATATATGCACCAAGTGGTATAGCATCCAAATTCCTAGAGGAGAAGTTAAAGGAATTAGAGGAAGATATACATAGCAAAACTATACTGGTGGGGGACTTTATTCTCCCCTTCTCTGAACCTGATAAATCTAACCTCAAAATAAACAAGAAGTTAAGGAGGCAAATAGAATTTTAGAGCAACTAGATATGATGGATCTCTGGAGAAAACTGAAGGGGGATAAAAAGGGATATACTTTCTTCTCAGTGGTTCATGGTACATACTCAAATATAGACCATGTACTAGGGCATAAAAACCTCACAGTTTGGTGCAGAAAGGCAGAAATATTATATGCATCACTCTCAGATCATGATGCAATAAAAATTATATGCAATAAAGGGCCATCAAAAGGTAGACTAAAAACTGATTGGAAATTAAACAACTTAATCCTAAAGAATGGGTGGGTCAAACAAGAAAGTATAGAAACAATCAGTAATTTAATTCAAGAGATTAATATTAATGAGACAACATAGCAAAATTTTTGGGATGCATTAAAGGTAGTTCTTAGTGGAAGTTTTATATCACTGTGTGCATACATGAATAAATTAGAGAAAAGGGAGGTCAATGAATTGGACATGCAATTGAAAAAGCTAGAAAAGGAACAAATTGAAAATCCCTAATTAAATAATAAATTAGAAATATTGAAAACCAAAGGAGAGATTAATAAAATTGAAATTAAGAAAACTACTGGGGGGGGTGGCTGGGACTTCAACAGGCTGGAGGTACCCCAGAACACCAGCAATTGTGGCGATTCCAGAATTATCAGCATAGATATGCCTAGGACAAAGTGAGAGGTTAGTGCCCTATGGACTTTGGGACCAGTATTTGGGGAACTCGTGGCTTCCTCCCCTGGGGGCAAAAGCTGCTGAAGAAACAGTGGCACCGAAGCCATTTTGCAGCGTCAGTAGTGGCTCTAGCTCCTGGTCTTCGAACTGTAGGGAGATCCAGCAATCAGTCTGGGTGTTAATCGCTCTTGCTTTAACCTCCCTGGATCTGGATTGTGGTCTAGGGGGGAAGTTTGGGGTGGGTATCCAATTTGCCAGAGTGGGTGGAGGCTTTACAGAGGCCACCCAACTGGCACAAGTTGTGAAGACCCCACATTTGGGCGGAAGCTCCCCTGTCTGGTGGCAGAGTCCTACTGTGGCAACAAGCCCAAAAATCAAGTAATTAAGTGGCAACATGCCTAGGCAAACGAAACAAAATAAACAGAAAAGTTCAACATTGGATTCCTATTTTAGGGGCAAAGAGGCTCAAAGCATGGAGGAGGACTGTGAGATCAGAACTCCTGCACCAAAAGCCCCAAATGAAAATACAAGCTGGCTACAGGCCATAGAGGACCTTAAGAAGCAGATAAGAGAAGTGGGGGAAAATTTGGGAAGAGAAATGAAAAAGATGCAAGAAAAGTATGAAATGACAGTCAACAGCCTGACTGAAGAAAATAACACCTTAAAAAGTAGACTAACTCAAATGGCAAAAGTGGCTCAGAAAGGCAATGAGGAGAAGAATGCCTTAAAAAGTCGAATTTGCCAGATAGAAAAAGAATCTCAAAAGCTCACTGAGGAGATTCATAATAAAAAGAGAAAGAAGAAAACTAAATTATGAGTATCAAAAATGAAAAGGGTGAATCTACCTCCAATGAAGAGGAAATCAAAACAATAATTAGGAATTATTTTTCCCAATTTTATGCACATAAATTTGACAAACTTAGTGAAATGGAGGAATATTTACAAAAATACAAGTTGCCCAAAAATACAAGTTAACTGAAGAGGAAGTAAATTACTTACATAATCATATCTCAGAAAAAGAAATCGAGTAAACCATCAGTGAACTACCTAGAAAAAAGTTTCAAGGGCCAGATGGATTAACTAGTGCATTCTATCAAACACTTAAAGAACAATTGATTCCCATACTCTACAAACTTTTAGGAAAATTAGTGAAGAAGGAGTCCTACCAAATTCTTTCCATGGCACAAATATGCTACTTATACCTAAATCAGGAAAAGATAAAACAGAAGAAGGATATTATAGACCAATTTCCTTCATGAATTTAGATGCAAAAATTTTAAATGAAATATTAGCTTAATGACTACAGCAATTTATCACAAGAATAATACACTTTGATCAGGTAGGATTTATTCCAGGAATGGAAGGGTGGTTTAATATTAAGAAAACCATCAGTATAATCAATCTTATCAACAATAAAACTAGCAGAAACCACATGATTATCTCAATAGATGCAGAAAAAACTTTTGATAAAGTACAACATCCATTACTATTAAAAACACTGGAAAGTATAGCAATAAATGGAGCCTTCCTTAAAATAATAGGTAGCATCTATTTAAAGCCACCAATAAATATATGCAATGGGGATAATATAGAAGCATTTCCAATAAGATCAGGAGTGAAACAAGGGTCTCCACTATCACCCCTCTAAATTAATCTGGTACTAGAAATATTAGCAGTAGCAATTAGAGAAGAAAAAGAAATCAAAGGATTAAAATTAGCCAAAGAAGAGACCAAGCTATCACTCTTTGCAGATGATATGCTGATATACCTAGAGAATCCTAGAGAATCAAGTAAAAAACTACTTGAGACAATAAATAAATTTGGCAAAGTTGCAGGATATAAAATAAAACCCACATAAATCCTCGACATTCTTGTATATCTCTAATGAAATTCAACAGCAAGAGATAGAAAGAGAAATCCCATTTAAAGTCACTGTAGATATTATAAAATATTTGGGAATCTACCTGCCAAAACAAACCCAGGACCTATAGGATCACAACTACAAAAAACTTCTCACACAAATAAAGTCAGATCTAACTAATTGGAAAAAAATATCAATTGCTCGTGGCTGGGTTGAGCTAATATAATGAAAATGACAATTTTACCCAAACTAAATTATATATTTAGTGACATACCAATCAATTTACCAAAAACACCTACTTTATAGAGCTAGAAAAAATAATAACAAAATTTATTTGGAAGAACAAATGGCCAAGAATATCAAGGGAATTAATGAGAAGAAATGCTCGGGAAGGTGGCCTAGCTATACAACATTTTAATCTGTATTATAAAGCAGCAGTCATCAAAACTACTTCATACTGGATGAGGAATAGAGTAGTGGATCAATGGAATAGATTGGGTCCATGAGACTCAGCAATCAACGAGTATAGAAATCTATTGCTTGATAAACACAAATACCCCAGTTATTTGTATAAGAATGCACTATTTGACAAAAACCGCTGGGAAAACTGGAATATAGTATAGCAGAAACTCAGCATAGACCATTATCTAACACCATTTACCAAAATCAAGTCTAAATGTGTGCATGATCTAGGTATAACAGATGATATTGTATGCAATCTGGGAGAACAAGGAATAGTTTACCTGCCAGATTTGTGGAGAGGGAAAGACTTTATGACCAAACAGGAATTAGAGAACATTATGAAATGCAAAATGCATAATTTTGATTACATTACATTGAAAAGCTTCTTTACAAACAAAGCCAATGTAACCAAGATCAAGAGGGAGGTGGGAAATTGGGAAAGAACTTTTACAACCTATGTCTCTGATAATGGACTCATTTCTAAAATATACAGAGAACTGGGTCAAATCTATAAGAATACAAGTAATTCCAGAATTGATAAATGGTCAAAGGATATGAACAGGCAGTTTTCAGAAAAGAAATTAAAGATATCTATAAGCATATGAAGAAATGCTCTCAATCACTATTGATCAGAGAAATGCAAATCAAAACAACTCTAGGTGCCACATCTCACCAGTCAGATAGGGTATGTTGACAAAACAGGAAAATGACAAATTCTGGAGAGGATGTGGGAAAATTGGAATAATCATGCATTGCTGGTGGAGTTGTGAACTGATGCAACCATTCTGGAGAGCAATATGGAATTATGCCTAAAGGGCTATAAATAATTTCATACCATTTGACCCAGCAATATCACTTCTAGCATTATATCCCAAAGAGATCATGAAGTGGGAGGAAGACCCATATGTACAAAAATATTTATAGCAGCTCTTTTTGTGGTTGAAAAGAATTGGAAATCAAAGTGGTTCCCATCAGTTTGGGAATGGCTGTACAAGTTGCGGTATATGCATGTAATGGAATACTATTGTGGTATAAGAAATGAGGAGCAGATGGACTTCATATTTACCTGGTGAGCCTTATACAAACTGATGCTTAGTGAGAAGATTAGAACCAGGAAAAATTTGTATACAATAACAGACATTACATATGTATGATGACCAACTTTGACGGCTTGGACTCTTTTCAGCAGTGCAATGATATAATTGGATCCCAAAAGGCTCATGATGGAGAGAGATGTCTATATCCAGAGAAGAACTAGAAGGGACTGAGTTTGAATCCTGATTGAAGCAAACTACTTGATCTTTTTCTTTTTATTGTTTCATTTTATTTCCTCTTTACCAGTTTTCATTCCATCTAGTACAATTTGCCTTTGTAACCTGACTAATGTCTAATGTGAATGTATCTGCAGATCCTATACTGGATTGTATGCCATCATGGGGGGTGGGGAAGGGAGGGAGGGAAAGAAAATTTGAAACTCAAGGAATTATGGAATTGAATCTTGTAAACTAAAAGTAAACAAACAAATTAATAAGGACAGAAAAAAAAGAAACATTACATGATGATCAACTATGAATGGATCAGCTCTAATCAGCAAAGCAATAATGAAAGACAAGTACAAAGGACTCATGAAGGGAAATGCTATCCACATCTATATAAAGAACTGATGGGGGTGGCTAGGTGGCACAGTGAATAGAGCGCCAGCCCTGGAGTCAGAAGGACCTGAGTTTGGATCCAGCCTCAGACACTTAACACACAGAAACAAAAACCTGTGTGACCTTGGGCAAGTTACTTAACCCCAATTGCCCTCCAAAAAAAAAAGAACTGATGGACTCTGAATGCAGATGGCGGCATACTTTTTTGCTTTATCCTTTTTTGTATGTTTTTCCTCTTTAATATGCTTCTTCTTTCACAACTGTGACTAATATGGAAATATATTTTACACGATAGCACATTTTAACCTATATCAAATCAACTACCCTTTTAGGAAGATGGGAGGGGAAGGAGGGAAGGACAACAATTTGAACTCAAAATCCTGTAAAAATGAATGCTAAAACTTATCTTTAAATGTAATAGAGGAAAATAAAATACTATTAAAGTAAATGCAAATGACTTTCATAATGTATAAGATAGCAGAGCAAAAACTCGGGTATAAAACTGACCTTTGACATGATCTCTTACTATGTATGTATCCATCTAAATGATGGTTCCATTCTGATGTAATCTCTTCTTATTACTTCTTTTTTCTATGAGCTAGTTCTATAGCATTATGAATCACTGTTAAAGGTAAGAATAAAACCCTACATTTTTGAAAGGACATATTCTGCACCTCTATGGGGACAAACATTTTGCTTCAAGATGGATGTATGGTGTGTGTCCATGTGCACTCAAGTGATTAACTGTTATCTGGGTAAGAAAAAGGATATATCACTGAGCCAAACATCTCATCCAGAAAGACAATTTTCAGTTAAGAAAGTATTATATATAGTAAATAACAAATATAGTACAAAAAGCATGATAAAATGCTTGTGGAATATAGCTATGAATTAACAGAATTGTAGATACTTTGACAAGGAAAATAGGATATCTTTTTCTTATATGTCTACATAAAAAATTCATTTTCTTTTAACAGAACGGTGATGTGGACCTAAATCAAGAAACAATTAAACTGTAGTGGGTCTTTATATTTCAGAAATTGAAATAATTTTGGCAAACATGTTGGAATGAAATATATGAAAAATATTTTAGAGGCAAATTATTCTGTTACATATAGAAATGTTCAAGAATTCAGTTGTTTTACATGAGTCCATATTCTCAAAGAATGAGATATGACTTATGAATAAAAGTCATTAATGATTGGTTCAATATCATTTCACTAGATTTGTCTATTAAAGTTTACTCTCAGCATGGAGTTGATACAGTTTTGAGTGGCCTTGAGAGTAGAATAGCAGTAAGCATTGTATAGAACACAAGTCTTGGAGTCTGGAATCCTTAGTTCAAATCTTGCTGCAGACCCTAGTTGTGTGACACTCTTGAGTCAATTGTCCTCAGTTTCTTCAACTGTAATATGGTGATAATAATATTACTTCTGTCACATTACTTTGGGACTTTGTAAGGGTCAAATTAGCTATTTGTCAAGGGTTTAGAACAATGCCTGGTACATAAAAGGTATTTAATAATTGTTTATTTATTTTCTTCCTTTTCATGCTCAAGTTTTGGAATTTCCAACCTTCCAGGTTTCAACTAAATTAGAAATGTTTAAGTGTAGATTTTCCAAACTTACTCCTTACTCTCAAAGAATATATATGTGTATATATATATATATTTGGAAAATCCATGAAATAGACAAAATGGCACAATAAAGAATTTATGAAATATGCTTTATTTCTAGTGTTATGGTTTCAGGAATATTTAGTTAGCATTTCTAGCACATAGAACAAATGAAATATGTTTTTGTTGCTACTGTTAATGTTTTAAGATACTATGGAAACTATTATATATTTCCCTGGATAATAACTTTCTACCAGTTATAAGAATGCAGAGACCGGGCATGAAGGAAAAGGAATAGTACCTTAGTGTATATACATAAAATATTTAAACAGGTATGTTACATATGTTGGTATGTAGCTAGGGTTTAATGGTACCTGTTCTGAACATGATCAAGTATTTGTTATATACTGTTTTACTGTACTAATCATCATCATAAACTTCCATGGTTGAGCTAGACATGCACATTTTCATGTGTTCTTTTGTTCCTAGAATGAGGGCTTTGGGTAGCTCTGGAAATTACACAAGTGATAAATGTCCTTTCCCAGGTGAAGGCTGTGATTCCAACTGCAACCCATTGTTAGCCAACTTTTTTGAATGTTTTTAGTATTTTGCTTGTTTGTGTTCTACCCGTCTCTGCCTCTAACTAGAATCATAATTATGGGTCATTTATATATTTCACAAGTACTCTTCCAAAAGTTATTAATATAAACCTAGATCTTTAAATCTTTAATATCAGAATTCCACTTTAACCTGTAATTTCTGTAGTCTACATCATGTACCATGGAAACAATCTGGTCATTCTGGTTAACATTTCTCTTCTGACCCTAAACAGGTAGCAGCAAGAAATGTCAATAATATGGCATTATGATGAATGTAGAGTGCTTTAGGTCCTTTGCAAATACACAGACTAAGAAGAATCAATTAGTTGTATTTTACTCAGTAAAAAGATGGAGGGAAAAAATCCTTGAGCCATAATCAAGAATTTCCCTTCCTTTTCCTTTTCTAATATGCTTCTGCATTCCCTTAGAGGCAGATATACAATCCTATATGGTTATATTGAGGTACTGCTTTTGGAAAGGGAAAGAATTCAGGGCTGCTGGACGATCAAATAACCTGGTTCCTGTGTTGAGTCTGTCTCCACAGGGACCTGCATAGCCAGTTTTCTTGATTGGCCTCTTCCTACTTGTAAGGAAACAGAGAAACAACATTTCTTTATGTGCTTTTTTTTTCCCTAGGCTTGCTTCTTACTGATTGAAGGATGCTAACCTGTGTTGGTGATACCTAATCTGAACTCATTTGCCAATGATTAACAAATTTCCATATGCTTATACCTTCCCCATCCCATTAATCCCAGACTCTCATTATTTCAATGCCGTTCTCCATCTCCCAGTATCTGTTTCCTTATCGCTGACCTCTTTAAACTATTTGCTGCCCCCCACCCTGCAAATACCACCCCTAAACCACCATGCTACCTGGAATGATTGTTTCATAGACAACAACTTTACTTTGATTGTAAATGTTTTCCTTTTCTATTTCTTCCATCTTCTGACTTTCACTGAATACTACTCCATCCTGATAACAAAGCCTGTTAGTCATCCCTCCCAGTACTGGTTGCAATTTTGCGCATTCCTTATAATTCACCAGTCAGGGAAAAGAATTTGGAATATACCTTGCTCCCTCTTGCTACTTCAAAGCTCAGCAACTGCCATCATAAGTGAAAAATTTCTCTTCTTTTCAGGTTCACTAAAATTTTATCTCCTGCTCAAGTAGATTCTGGCAACTGTTTTCTACAGATCTCCATAGCATTCTCTTTTTCTCAATGTTTGGTGCCCAGGTCACCATCTTTCTCTTTTCATACACTCCTGCCAGGATACCAGGGGAAACCAATATACATAGTTGGAATCCTTTGGCTATACTAAACTCCTACTTGTTTAAGGGACAGTCATTACTAAGCCTAAACTAGAAAACTTTCAAATTAGAAAAGACCCACTAACGCCTTCCTTATTATAGTTATAATTATTCCTTATTACTCCTAGTAGCCCTCAAGATTTGAATGTCTTTGCATTCTTATCATTTGTCAGTAACATAGTATGCAAGTGGGGGATTGATCTACATATAATTATGTAGATATAATTCTAACTATTAATACCTCATTATGGATCCTGCTTTCATTTATTAACTTGGTTTAATACAATAAAGAAAACTGACTTTCACAAATAAATGGATTATAAATGTAATATTTGGTCAATTACTATTTGACCATGTGTCAGCAGAAATATTGACTACCATAATTTATGTAATCTATTCTTTAGAGTATGGTATCATTTTATCATAATTTTATTAAGATCATTTTAGTTATCATTCAGTAAAACATGCAATTAAATGATTTATAAACATCTAATTGCTCTTACAAGAATGTGTTCTTGTTTTATATTGTCTTCCATTATAGGGAATGCTTATAGATTTATTTGCTTGGTTTTGCATTTTCCTGGTAATAGATAAACAAGTCTATTTTTTAAAACTTTTTTTTCCACTTAGGAGTAGTGAATAACTTCATTTCTTTTTAAGCAACACCATAATATATTTTATTATGTTCTGATTAAAGTTCTATTATATTTTTTGTCAGGGTGCTTATTTCAATCCCACTCTTCAAATTATCTCTTTTGGATTAAAAGAATCTCTTTTTGGTGTAATGACCAGATCTCCCCAGGCTAGTAATGATTCCATATGTGTGTCAAATATTCTCTTAGTGACACAGCTTTGGATTTATAGAATGACCTTTTGAATGTTACTCTGTCTTTGTTAAAGCTTTTTAGGTTTAAATCCACAATCTGGGATTATCTCCTCTGGTTTAAGTCTGTTGATTAATGAACATAATTTAAAGTTCCATTTTTAATTGAATGCTCAGGCACCTGTCAAATCAGCATTTCATCTTAAAAATTGTAAGGGACATTCATTCTTTACATCTTGTACTGTGTGCTTAACTTTAAATTTCAAATGAATCCCTTTCCAAAAGTGTTTCTACAATTGCTATCCATCTGTGGTAGCTGAGCAGGAGCCAGTATTAATGTTTGTTAGTATTTTAATCATCACCTTTCTGGATCTTGGAGAAGATACAATCAGATGTAAAAAGAAACACAACAAGCCCCAATAAGGTTAATTTTAGATGAAAAACACAAGGTGGATATTAAAATACTTTGATCATTTAGTTATATTTGTTTTGAAATATCAACATAATGAAGGAAATGAAATGCATTTCTTCTGCTGTAAGATGATATGTCTTTTTATAGGCTAGAAGCACATATTTTTAATTTTAAAATGACAAAGTATTTTCTATCTCCCCAGTATTGAGGTAGAAACAATTCATGAACTAATACAACTGATAGAAGTTCAAGAAGATTTTTAGATTATTCTATCTGCTGCTAAAATGAATAACAGTCTAGTAAATAATATTTGTAGTAGTAACAGTCCATACTTGTAGGTTACCTTAGGATTTATAAAATGCTTTAATATCTGTTCTGATGCTATTTTTTGATAATATGATACAATGGTGATGAGTGAGAAATAGAAAACCATATCAACTGTGTCAAGCTTGTTTGAGAATGAGCCCAACTGAATGTATAGTACCACGAAATTTAAGATTTAGTAAGTAGCTGTGCCATTTGGCTCTCTGTGTAATTATATAACATGGCAAGATCTCTTACAATCATTAAAAATCATCAATAATTCCTTCATGTCTTACTAAAGAGAGCAGTGGTAGGGTCACCACAACAATGGTCTATCTCCATCCAAGTCTATCAGCTTTTAAGTTTCTCAATTCAAGAGAACTGCACTGATTGGAAGAATGGGGTAAAAAAAAAAAAAAAACATGGATAATGCAAAAATACCTGTGGCATGGTAAAGTGAACTGTGTGGTATATTTTTTCTTGAAAAAAAAAATGAAAGAAATTTTAGTATGCCCTAAAGTCAAATTTCAATTGACATTGCATCCTAAATGTGAACTGCTAGAATAGAGAGATCTAGCATGCAAGTACATGGAAATGATGAACTATTTCTCGGCAAAAATGTTAGTACAATTGAGCCCATGAAAGGCAAAGCTGAAAATTACGATTTCTTCAAATGCCAGGAGGTGATGCTAAGAAAAATCATATTTCCATTGTGTCCCTGGGAAGAAAAAAAAAGAGATTACTGGTTATATAGAATACAACCTTGAACTCCAAATCCTCTATTTAAGGTGGAGGCTCTGATTTTTTCCACCATACCCCAGCTTCAGGTACCTTTGCTGTCCAACCCACTCCAATATGACTATGTATCTTTGTATATTGCAAATAGTAGATATTTTTAAATGTTTGTGAAATGCATGGATCAGTCATTCAATAAACATTTACAAATGCCCACTGTGTGCCAGAAGTTAAACTTAATTGTGAGAATACAAATACAAAAAAAGTCCCTACCCTCAAAGGAGCTTACAGTCTAACTGAGGAAGACAACACACAAAAGGACGCTGAAAGGCTGGGGAGAGGGAAGGAGCTAGGCCAGAGAAGGAATCAAAGACAGGGGTATGGTGGAAAAATCAGACAAGTCACAAAGTACTCAAGTTAGGTAAGACATGAGGATATGTTCTGAGCTGAACTCCAACCTTAGAGGAATTGGAATTCATGACTCCACACTCCAACCAAAATGACAGACAGCAGTGATGGGGTAGAATACTGAAACTGATTATACAGGGCGAAAAGACTTTACAATAATGAATTTTCTGTGGCATAGCAGAAAATTCAAGGAAGTCCCAACGCAGCCAGGTGAGAAATGAGGAGAATGAAATGAAGGCAATGGCCAAAGATAATTATGATTTTTTTCCCCAAAATTTCTGCTGTTCACTCAAAATGAATATTCTGTATTCTCCCTTGTCCTCACTGTCAAGGCATAAGTTATAGCGTTGATTTTCTCTGCTTTCATTTCACCAAGGAGTCTTACCACCAAAGGCCCAGCTACTCCAGTTTATTAGAATTGCAGCTAAAATAAGAATAGAGAATGAGTAATGAGTTTGAAGGCTCTTCCATAAATAAGGGAACTTTCTTTAATGCCTGGATTTTTTGTGACATGATTCAGTTCCTCAGAATTACTTCGTGCAGGGTTATTCATTCTCAAATGTGTTTTATATAGTTAAATTTGTTAATTAATATTCTTCAGATAAAATATATATGTTGTTATAAATATATGTAGCAGATGTTTTGACATAGACCTATAGTGGCGTTATCATTCTCAAATATAACAAAAAAAATTAAAATTTCATTTTATGGAGAATCATTCAAATCTTATACAAATAAAGCTTCTGCAAAAGTAGAAACATTTGCCTAGTCAAAAAAAAAAAAACCCTATCATGGAAACTATTGAAGCATCCTCTTCCCACACCCAAATTATTTAATAAAGTTTAATTTAAAAAATTTTGACCATTTGCCTAAGCTTAAAGCAAATACTATGCTGTAGGCATTTTTATAATTTTAGAAGATATTTGCTTTCCTTTTTTACTATTACAATAAAAAGCAAAAAACAATCATCTAATTTGTTTTCATGACACTATCTCCTTTTAGAAATAATTTATCAATATTTTATAACATCATTATAATTTTCCCTAGCTTTAATCCCCTTCCTTTACCAAAGAGATATTCCATGTAATAAATAGCATATTAAAGATTAAAAAGAAAATAAAACACAACTGAGCAATTCATTTCAAAATCTTAGATTAAGTGCAATTTACCACACTCAAATCTTTCTCTAAGGTTACAGTAGAATGGCCATTTCATATATTTTCTTTGATATTTTTGTGACAATTACTTGGATGTATTGTGTGTGTGTGTGAATGTATGATTTTTCTTTACTTTTTGCAATGTTGTCATTATTGTATATATTATATTCGTGCCTCTGCTTACATCATTCTGAGTCAGTTCCTGTAGATATGTCTGTGGTTCTCAGTATTAATCATAATCATCCTCCTAAAGGCACACTAATACCTAACAATATTCCTGTAACAAATATGTTTTAACCATTCCCCAGCTGATTACCATCTGCTTTGTTTGTAATGTTTTGGTCTCATGAACAGTGTTACTATAGGTATTTGGGGACTTCCTTCTTATGCATGACCTCCTTTGGATATTAGCTAAGTAGCAAAATATCTGATTCAAATGACATTGCCATTTCAGTAATTTTATTTTTGTAATTCCAAAATACTTTCCAAAGTGGTTATACTAATTTACTATTGTGCCATCAATATGTGTGTCTACATTCCCACAACTCTTCCAATAATAAACATCTATGAAAATTTGAAGCATCTGTGGTGAAACCTCAAGGTTGTTTTTTTAATTGTTTCTCTTGTTATTAGGGTTTTTTATTATTCTTTCAGATGGTTGCTAGTAATTCATATTTCATATTTTGAGAAGACAATCCTCTCTTAAAATAAATGTTTTAAAATTAGATATTGTGCTATTATTTTTCTTTTATAATAGATACAAAAAGCAAAAAAAATTAATGATGCAGAATTAGTAGAATATTTTGAAAGGGAACACAAAGTATTAACAGTTATTAACAGAATGATCTGACCTGATGCACAAAATCTAACCTGAGCATTCAGATTTCAAAAGAATATTGCAATGAATTAATTTAAATAGTGAAAAAATTGTGATTGTCAATACAAAAAAATGTTAAGTGCTCATATTTCATCTTTTTCTTTTTAGGAATTCAGATTTAAAGTGAAAATTGCAGTGAAGAGAAATTCTATATATGCAATAGTTAGATGAACATTTTAGTAGATTATTTTTTTAAAAATCTATAAAAATGCAAAATTAATAGGAGGGTGATATCAGAAGTAAATAGTATTGCAAAATCAATTTGTGAAAAAAAAATATTGAACATCCTGTACCTAATCATAAATGATCTCTTACATGCCTAAAAATCATATGAATCTTATATTGTATAAAATTGTCCCTTATCAAAACATTATAATAATGACTATTATGTTAATTATATCAATTGAAGAAGTTATGAAAACATTAAAATATTAAACATATTCTTTTTTTTTTCATTTTCTGAGCTTCTTCCCATGGCAGAGGCAATCTAATGTTAAAGTCATTTTTATAACCACTTGCCAAAGCATTACCCCCAAGGAAGCTATAAAATCCCAGAGGAGAGATCAGGGAGGAATTAAAACTAAAGTGAAGAGAAATAATTGAAAGGTTTTATGTCCTAAAAAAGCACACATTATTGCCTTTGTGGAGTTTGGACCATTGTATTACAGAACATATCAAGGATCTTTTATTTTGTGGGGTCTGGAACTCTCTATAAGATAACAACAAACCTATGACTACCTAGATAAGTATTAAAGTATTTCTGATGCTCAGAGAGGTCATTTACCCATGGTAATTCAGAGAGAAAGGGTTAGAGGGGTAGAAAGTGAATCCTTTCTCCAGTCTATCCACTATTATATACTACCTGCATGTTCCTGGAATGACTGTTTGAAATACTTTATGAATCCTTAAATTTAATAAATATTTTAAGAAGAATATGTTTTGACTGATCATTTGGTTTTTAATGTTACTCTTTATTATATCAATTAGAACAGATTATAATCTGGCCTGGTTACTTCCTGATACTCAACCCTCACTGAAGTCTATTGCCTTAATTTTCTTCCAGGGCTAGAGGTCACACATTTACCTTTGGCAAATCATTACATATAAATGGCAACAAAAAGGACTACTGTTAAAGGAAAAGGAAACCAAAGAGTATACTTTAGAAGAGTCTGTCAGATCTTTTAGTCATTTTCTGTTTACTCTTCCTTTAGCCACAATTCTAACAAGCTTGCTTAAGTGATTCTTTCACCACTGGGGAAGGTACCAAGCAAAATGTTCTATGTTTTTAAAAGTTATATTGTTTTTTCACAGAGAAATAACATATAGACCTGCTGGAATTAATAGGAACCATAATGTTAAAATTGCTGCTTAGTTTATGATCAAAATGTATAATGGAATATTTATTTGCATTCCAATATAGTCAATGAAAGTGTCCAGTTGTCAGTTAGACTCTTGTACCTTAGCTTGTCACTACATTGAATTGGATCTGGAAACACTGTTAAATAATAGATAGCTTTCCTACCTTTCTCATTGCAATAGAAATCTTTTTTTTTTCTCTCAACTCTCTCTTCCTTCATGTTCTCTTTTTACATTCCATACTCTATTTCTTTGATGCTTGCACTGGCTTCTTGTCATTTTGTTTCTTACTTGAGGTCGATACTAATTTTGTCATTTTTGTCTTCTGGTCAGATATTCTTTTTCTTCTTTTTTTTCATTCCAATTGTGAATGTGTAGAGCTCTATTTTGGGGAGCTCTTTATTCTCTTTCTAGCTGAAGGGGTTGGCTTTGGTTTGCTAACCTTCAGCACTCTTGCCTTTCCTGTCAGTTAACGAAAAGGCTCTTATTTCTGACTGGTGTCATCTAACACACTACTTTACACTGCAGAATTTTCTATCATATTTCTTTTTATCTCTTCACTTTAACTCTTTTATTTATATTTATCTTTTCCCACTCCTTTGTAATCTTTCTCCTTTTTTACATTTTTCCTGTTTTTAGGCCACATTATTTCCAATTCCTCTGCCTTAATTCTTTTTTTACATTATAATTCCACTTTTTAAAACTGTCATAGTGGTTTCCCACTAATTTTAGCCTCATTATTACTATTATTAACATGACTACTACTTTCAAGATAATAACATTTATATCACTTAACATTTTAAATTCTGTCTAGTACATATTTTCAATTATGTCCTCCCCAAGCACGTTTTGAGTAAGTAAACAAAAACTATTATTACACTTTACAAAGAAGAAAAAGTTTCAGAGAAGTGATTGGCCCAAGAATAAATTTGAGGCATCAAACCCAGGTCTTTTTTGTTACTCTATGATTAATTATCTTTCCTTTCACTGTATCACTGAATAACCCCCAATTTTGACCATTCTCACTTCAATAAATTTCTTACCATTTAGAAATATATGAACAAATGAAAAAAATTAAAGTGCTAAGGGACAAGAATTGCCATATGTGATAGAGATACAAATTCAAAAGTGAAATATTCTTTATTTGTAGAAACTCATAAGTTAGTAAAGAAGCTATTACACTTAGAAGAAGCATGGGGTAAATTGAAAGACCTAGTAAATTTTAGGTGAAAACTAGAAGGCAAATGACAAATACTTATAATGAGGCCCTAGAAAAAGTTTATTTCTCCACTTTTTAAAATCATTCCTTTTTTAGGGTCATTTTTTCCAGGTTTTCATTAAATGTTATGTGATAGGTTTTTTCTTTCACTGTCCTCACTAAAACATTACTATAATATTTACATGCAGCAATATGACCTAAGGGAGAGAGAAGGTGATTTTGACAACCATCTGTAATGGCAAGAAAAGAAATATTTAACCCTTTGTTTCAGCCATTTAATTAACACTGACTAGGTAATGCCTTGATTCAGTTCATGATTGTATTAAGTATTAAGATCCAGAACTTTTGAACTCCACCACTTGTGAACCCTAGAACCTGTGAACTCCTGATGCAACAGGAAGGGGAGGAGCTAATGATCATATGAGGAGAGGTTCAGGCTGGAGAGAGAGAATTGAGAACAGAACTATGAAGAACTGAGAAGAACTGAACTGAGAAGGGAGCTCTTGTGGTGGAGAAGGAGAAACCTTGTGGTATCCTGGCACTCTATTTTGGTCTGTTCCATCTATGTTGAGGTTAGCTTTGCGATACATTCTACAGAAGCCCTGAGACATAACTGGAAGCCCTAAAAGAGGATGTCCTGGTTGTCTATTTACAGCACCCCTGGAGGAAGGTTTTGGAGGTCCTGGGACTTTAATGATGATTTGTGTAGACCTCATGGACCTTGTTTGTGGGACCCTGTTGATTTCATAGGCAGATAGTGAATTGATGATGGTGCCAGGCAATGTAAATGAATGCAGTTTTGGCTGTGCTGAGCTTTGTCTTCCCAGAAAAAAGAACTGTGAAGGACTTGATTTGGACAGGAAACTGTGAGCTTCAATATGGAATGACATATAGACAAGGAACAGGACAAGGAACTGGAAGCTGCCTGCCTTTGAACCCAGGTGACAGTTGTGTAGATTCAGGCAGGAACTGTGACCATGGAAGAGGGACCATGGAAACTGAGAGCCAGCCTCAAGTCAAGATGAAAATATATTCTCTTGGGTACCTTATGCTGACTGAGAAGACTATGACTTACTGTGACCTAGGGGTGGAGAACTTTGACCTTTGTACTTTGTGTCCCTTAAGGAAGTATGATTGAATTAAGGACTTACTAAATGATTGAGTTACTAAATGATTGTACTTTGTTTAAAACTATGTGGCCATTTTGGTGAAAATTATGTGGCCATTTTAGTGATAAGTTGTTATGTCATAACATTGTGAATGCTGTACTTTGATTTCTGTGAATGTTTTACTTTAATTTACTAGTTAATAAATAGTTTATTATACTATGTAATCAAAATCTTGAAATTGTTCCCAGCAGCAGTCCTCTGTTTGTGCTTGGATTTACAACATCTCCAACTGGTACCTGATAGAAATAACTAAAGAAGGGGCAGCTAGGTGGCACAGTGAATAAAGCACTGGCCCTGGAGTCAGGAGGACCTGAGTTCAAATCCAACCTCAGGCACTTAACACTTATTAACCATGTGACATTGGGTAAGTCAATTAACCCCAATTGCCCTGCCTTTCCCCAATCCAAAAAGTTAAAAAAAAAAAAAAGAAAAATCTAAAGACTTAGAATCCAAAACCTTTGGTAACTTGAGGGCCCACTGGGGCCAATGGTATTGCATACAAACTGGCCATAGTCTGGATATGTTTACAAATAGTGGAAAAGGAATCAGTATGTAGGGAGAGGCTGACAAAGAGGAGAAATGATCAAAGAGACAAGATCAAGGAAACTTTTAATGGGGAAGCAACACTTTTTTACAGACACTAGGGCAAAGGAGGAGAAAATTCTCAAAAATAGAGGAAATTTGAGGTGTAGAGTAAGGGAGATGAAAGTGTTCATAGATGACCATCTTGATGTTCTCATTAAACTAAAACTTAAGAATATGTCGTAAGTGAAAAGGAGGATGGATGGCATTTAGGGATTGAGGAGAGAAAACTTAGAACAACAACTGTAAAGATTATGATACAGATAAATATTTAAATTGTCATGTGGCAATGGCAATAAGATTCTAGTTCAAATTACATAAAATGAATTTTTCATGGATTTGGCCAGAGTAGTTAAAAAAGTATTAGTACGCAATTTATAGGGACAGAGAAGTTATGCATTAGGGGTGATAAGAGTGAAATGATTCGTAGGGCACAAATGGCAGAGGAATAAAAAGGAAAAAAAAGATTGAAAAAGGCCTGATTACATATAATTGTCAATAACAGGATCAAGAATTAAGGGAGAACAGTGAAATATCAGCATGGATTATTGATGGAAAGAGCATGGAGTTAAGAAGGTTTGATAGTTTGCTGTGAGGATTAAGAAGAGGTTTTAGAGAAGTTGAACAGAGCAACAGAAAGAATCTGAGATTATAGTTAGATGGAGGAAATTTCAGGGTTCAAAATTATAGTCACCACTGATAATTAGGAGATCTAAAGTTTCAGTGATTCAATGGTTGCTGGAGGTGAACTTAAAAATGTAAGCAATGTAACTGAAGTGGTTTATTAACTGTGGGGGAAGATTTTAAGAAGAATATCAGTAATTAGGGGAGGTGTTATAAAGCCACACATGAGCAGATCTCCAGAAGACTGCTCCTGTGAACAGCTTTCAAGGTTCTGACTACATAGTATATTGAGCTCTCTATTTACTCAATAACAGATCAGAGCAAAACATGCACAGAAACTCAAGGTAAAGCATTCACAATGTTGCAACTTATCACAGAGTATCAAAATACAGTATTCACAATGTCACAACAAAAAATTCATCACTAAAATATCCACATAGTTTTCACCAAAGTGGTAACATAGTTTAAACAAAGTACATTTATTTAGTCAATCCCAAAATCCTTAATTCAATCACAAAGTTCAGATGTCAAAGTTCTCTACCTCTATGTCACAGGAAATCATAATATCAGTCAGTGCAAAGTATACAAATATATAAGTAAAGTCTTCTTTCAGCTTGACTAGATGTTGGCTCTAAGCTTCCATGGTTCTTCCTCCATGGTTCCAGCTCCAACTGTCACCTGGGTTCAAAGGCAGGCAGCTCCCAGTTACTTATCCAGCTCCTTGTCCAGTTCTTCATCCAGTTCCCATTCCATATTGAAGTTCACAGTGTCCAGTCCACTTCAAGTCCTTCACAGATCCTGTTTCTGGGAAGACAAAGCTTCACAAAGCCACAAAGTCATGCACATTGCCAGCACCATAATCAATTCACTATCTGCCTGTGAAATCAACTCAGACCTGCTAACAATGTCTGAGAACTCAACACAAGTCATCAACATAGAATCAACACAGACCCACAAACAAGGTCCAAGAGGTCCTCACAAATCATCATTAAACTTCTAGGACCTCCAAAATCCTTCTCCAGGACTTCTGTAAACATACATCTAGAAAATCCTCTTTCAGGGCTTCCAGTAAGGTCACAGGGCTTCTGTACAAAGTATCACAAACAAACATCAACACAGACAGAGCAGACAAACAGAGTGCTGGGATACCATAAGTTTCTCCTTCTTGACTCTTCCACCACAAGAGTCCTCTTTTCAGTTCTCCAATTGACAAATTTTCAAAAGATGAATAGGAAGTTTTAGAAAATGAAATCAAAGTTATCTATAGCCATATGGAAAAATTCTCTAAAGCACAATTGATGAGAAAAATGGAAATTAAAACAACTCTGAGGTACTACCAGAGTGGCAAATATGACAAAAAAAAGGGAAATGTTATATGTTGGCGAGGGTGTGGGAAAACTTGGCTACTAATGGGCTTTTGATGGAGTTATGAACTGATCCAACCATTTTGGAGATCAATTTGAAACTATGCCCAAAGGGTTATAAAATTTTGTATTTCCTTTGATTCATCAATACCACCAATTCCAAAGACATCCAAAAAGGGAAAAGTATCTATTTGTACAAAAATATTTAAAGCAGCTTCCTTTGTGAGGGCTAAGAATTAGAAACAAAGGGAAGCCCATCAATTGGAGAATGGCTAAACAATTTGTAAAATATGATGGTAATGGGATATTATTGTCCTGTAAGAAATAACAAGCAGGATGATTTTAGAAAAAACCTGGAAAGACTTACATGAACTAATGCATAGGAAAGAGAACAGAAACAGGAGAGTGTTCTACGTGGTAACAGCAATATTGCTCAATGAAGAATTATGGATAATTTAGATATGCTCAGCAATACAATGATCCAAGACAATCCCAGAGGGCTAATAATAAAGCATATTATCCACCTCTAGAGAAATAACTGATATTAATTATATACAGATTGAAGTATGCTATTTTTCACTTTTTCTCATGTTTTCTTTTATTCAAGTCTTCTTATACAAAATGGTTAATGTGGAAATGTTTTACATAATTGCACATCTATAACCTATATTTTATTGCTTACCATGTCAAGGAGAGAAGAGGAATATAATTTGGAACTCAAACTTTTATTCTTTAAACAAAAATATTTAATTTTTTTAAATGAGACTTTTCTCATTTGAGAATTCCTTTTTTCTACCTCATTTAATATTTAATATCAGTCAAATATCTTTTTCCCCAGTGTCTCTTCTTTTTTTTCATATCTTTCTCATATAGATAGGCTGCTGTTCTTTAAGAGAAATATTCCTTAACATTCACCTTGGAACCCATTTTGGCTTATCTTCTCCATCAGATTACCCCCTCTATTTTCAATCTCTTTATTTACAGTATATAAACAACACAATTTCTCCACTATCCTTAAAAACCTTCATTTGACCTAAATATCTCTGTTATCTACTCTCCTATATCTCTCCTAATATATTAGTTCAATGCCTTAGCAAAATCATCTACATTGGGTACCAATAGCATCCACTTCCTTTTCTTTCATGCTTTTTTGATCCCATCTCAATTTGGCTCTGATTCAGCTAAAATGATCTGTCCAATTACCAATGACCTCTTTATTGCAAAATCTGATGACCATTTTCAAACCTCATCTTTCTCTTTTCTCACCTGATTTTCCTATTCTGGGAATTTCACAATTTCTCCACTATGCCCCTTGCATGGTCCTTCCTCACCTACTCTCCCCCTCTGTTTTTGTCTGTGTGTGTATGTTTGTGTGTGTGGGCATGTCCCTAGCACTTAGCATAACAGTAGGCACATAGTTGGCACTTGATAAATGTTCATTGATTATTGACTATCCTTCTTATCTGCAGCATATGACACTGTTGATCAACCTTTCCTTCATATTGTCTCTTCTCTAGTGTTTATTACACTTCCCCCTCCTGGTTCTCCTCCTACCTTTTCATGCACTCTTTCTTTGTCCTCTTTGCTGGACATACATCCAGATCATACTACCAAGGGTATTCCCAAAGGGTTTATATTCCAGGCTCTTCCCTTCTCCTTTTATATGAACTCTCTTGATTATCTCATCAGCCCCCAGGGATTCAATTATTTCTTTGAAGATTATTCCCAGAATTCGATAGATAGATAGATATAGCCTTAGATTTTCTACAAGGTCTTCACCATTTCAAAATCAGCTTCATTTTATATATGTTGGAAAAGAGTTCCAAATCAACATATTTTCTCCCCAAAAATCCCCCTTTCCTAATTTTCCTATAATGTTAAATGTGCCACCATTTCCCATTACTCAATATACAATTTTCAGTTAAAACTTTTACTTGCTTTTACTTGCTTTTACTTGCAGTTACCCTATGTATCCAGGTTATTGCCTAGTCTTGTCATGTCTAGCATTACCTTATATACTTATTCTGTATAGTTACATCCTTGGAACAAGACCTCATCCCATCACTCCTATTCTATTGCAACAGCCTTATGGTTGCCTTTTCTGCCTCAAAGTCTCTCATCATTTCAGTCCCTTTTCCATTAAGCTACCATAGTTATTTTCCTAAAGGGTAGGGCTGGTCATTCCATTCTCCCAGCTCCTTACTAAACCCCAATGGATCCTAATATAAAATTTTCTATTTAGCATTTATAACTTTTTATATACTGTCCCCTTCCTCTTTTTCAAATCATTTTACACTCTACAACCCATTTATGCTAATTCCCTTGCTATTGTTTGCACATGTTACACCAGCTTCTTATTCCATATTTTCCTGATCTTACTCACCCTGCCCCCATCTTTACCCATGCATGCTAGAATCTGCCTTTGTTGATTACTTTTGACTTTTTTATTTTTTATGGTTTCACTGGTTATCATTTTTTTTTTTTTGCTTTTTGGAGGGGGGAATGCAGGGCAATTGGGGTTAAGTGACTTGGCCAAAGTCACATGGCTAGTAAGTGTTAAGTGCATGAAGCCAGATTTGAACTCAGGTCCTTATGACTCCAGGGTAGGTGTTATATTCATTGTGCACCTAGCTGTCCCTAACTTTTCTTTACTATGTGTATGTAAAACATCTCTGTGTGTAAAATATGTAAACATATGTGCATATATGTACATATATATGCATATATCTTTGTGTAGAGGCATACATGCATGCATACTTACATATCTCATGAGTACAGATTTATTTTCATGTTGTCTCCCACTTTAGAATTTGAGAAACCTTAGGATTAGGAATGTGTATATATCATAGCATCCCCAATACTTACCAAAAAAAGGCAAATACTGCTTACTAAACATTTTGTTTTTACCCCCTGATTTCTAAGTTAAAACCAAAGAGATTTGGAACAGATTGATATAAATGCAAAACAATGTAGCAGTAATTTATGATGCTTTTCAACATGAGGTTAAAGTAATTTTAAACACTTTTAAAATAATCAGATCTAGAAATATTACACATAATTACTCAGGAATTACTGAAAAGTAAATGCTTTTATTTTTTATAGTATTTCTTTTTATTTAATTTAACCCAAACTGACCTTTTCTTGCTTTCATAATGCTCTTATATATAATCTTATCCTGATACTAGTTTCATGAGGCAACATCATGGTCTCTATTGACATAAGAAGTCTATGTTCAATTTGCTTAAGGTACAATGAAATTTTTACTTGGATAATATTTATGTGTGGAATATTTTCTTAATAAATATTAACTGGACATAAATTATAGTTTTTGTAGAAGCTGACATTTAGATTGTAAGAAAGATTGAAGCTTATAAGAAAAGTAACATTTTAAACAATAATTTGAGCGGTAACTTCTTTGATTAAGTAAAATGAAAAACATGGTAACTAAGAATAATGAAAAGAACTTATATTAAATTCATACAAATATAAATTGATTTTGTGCACAAATGAAGCAAATTTAATTTATATAAAATTCAATATCCAATGATTTAATGACTAAGACACTTCTTCCTGTATATGTATGGATGTATATATATATATATGTGTGTGTGTATATATATATATATATATATGTTCCTGTATATCTGTGTATGTTTGTATGTATACACAAATTCACTATATATGTATGTATGTAGATATATATATATATATATATATATATATATATATATAATTTATTTTAAAAAATTCTGATTTCTTTTTTCCCTCTCATTTTTATTGAAGAGGAAATATTTTTTAAAAACTTTATGGGGGTAGAGCAAAGATGACAGAAAGGAAGCAGTAACTTTGCTAAGATCATCCATCACTAAACCTTAAAAAGTGAATCTGAATGGATTCTGGAGTGAAAAAATCCACTTGGAGACAGAGCATGGCAGAATCCAGCCCAAGAAAGTGCCTAGTGCATCTGGACAGGGCAAGCCCAGAGCAAGTGGGGTCTGCACAGCTTAGACTTAAGAGAAGACAAACAGACTACACCAGAGAGAGAAGAAGCCCCAGCCTGCAGGGTTACCAAGGACAAATCACAATTATCTCACCTTCATCTCAGGAGGGGACAGGAGGAATCAATGGAGCCAGGTAGGAGAGTTGGGCCCTCTGTGGAGACAGCAGCTTCCCCTGCAGCTATCAGCCCCTAGCTTGGAAGTTTAGAAATTGCTTGCCTGTATAATACAGGGGCTAGAATGGCAAAGTAAATTCTACTTGCTCTGATCCTCTCATCCCTCCTTTATGAAGTAGAAAACCCAAAGATAAGTCTCCCACCCAGATTGAATTCCCAAGTTAGTGGAAATAGCCCCAGTCTTGGGAGTCTCCAAGAAGCGTTATAACTGAGAGAGCCAGGAGTCTGAAGAGAAGAGAGGGAAGGGTCCCAACAAGCCCCACCTCACCTGACCAACAAAAGTCTGCATATAGCTCAGGGATATAGAGACAAAAATCTGAAGTGGTCAGATTGATCCACTTCCACAGACTATTCTGGGCGCATCTATATTCCTCTCTGAGATTCCTGCCTTAGCCACAAACTAGACATCCAGATGCTACAGCATTCAAAGTCAAAGACCAGGCCCTTAGCTCACAGCCTGAGAAATTAAGAAATAGGAAATCACAGTGGGAAGGAAGGAAGATGAGAAGGAGAAGGGGAAAGCAAGAAAATCAACCTGAGCTTACTATGTAGGTCAAGAACAACCAAATGCACAGGACAATTTGGACTCTACCCACACCTGAGACCACATAAGGAAATATGAACTGTTCTCAAGCCCAAATACCATTCTTGGAGGAGCTTTAGGGGGCCCAACTCTCCTACCTAGCTCCAATGATTCCTCCTGTCTCCTCCTGAGATGAAGGCGAGATAATTGTGGTTTGTTCTTGGTAACCCTGCAGGCTAGGACTTCTTCTCTCTCTGGTGTAGTCTGTTTGTATTCTCTTAAGAAAGATTTTAAAGACCAAATTAAGGAGGCAGTGACCAAATTGGAAAAAAGTCCCAGTGAAGAAAACAAATCCTTAAAAGTAAAATTAGTGAAGTTATTAGAGAAAATACCTCCCCAAAAAAGGACCTTCAAAAACTAACAGAAGACTATAATTTGCTGAAAATTAGAATCACTCAAATTGAAACTCAGAAATCTATGATGCACCAAGAGTCAATCAAACAAAACAAGACAATTGAAAACTTAGAAGAAAATGTAAAATATCTCACTGGAAAAACAACTGACCTAGGGAACAGATCCAGGAGAGATAACTTAAGAATTATTGGTCTATCAGAAAGCCATGATGAAAAAAGTAGCCTAGGCAACATCCTCCAAGAGATTGTCAAAGAAAACTGTCCTGAAGTCCTGGAATCAGAAGATAAAATATTTATTGAAAGAATTCACTGGAATCTTCCTGAAAGAGATCCCAAATTGAAAACTCCAAGAAATATAGGAGCCAAATTCCAGAATTACAAGATTAAGGAAAAAATTCTGCAAGCAGCCTAAAAGAAACAATTTAAATATCTCAGAACTACAGTTAAGATCACACAGGACCTAGCAGCTTCTACATTAAAAGGGAGGGACTGGAATTTGATATTTCATAGAGCAAGAGAACTAGGACTACAACCAAGGATTAACTACCCAGCAAAACTGAGCATAATCTTTCATTCAAGGAGATGGTCAATTAATGAAATAAGGGACTTCCAGACTTTCCTGATGAAAAAGCCAGAACTCAATGGAAAATGTGATCTCCAATTATAAGACTCAAGAAAGACATATAATGGTAAACAAGGAAAACACAGACTCACACATACATACAAGCACAAACCCACACTCATACACACATACTCATTACTTGGGATGCAACAAGAGCAAAATATTCACATCACTATATGAATAGCTGATAACTGTCAATATTGAAATTTTTATGATTATCATGACATTCAAAAGGGTTATACTTAGATAGAGGGTGTGGGTAAGAATGCACAAACCTGTAGAGTTAAAAAAACAAAACAAAACTATTAAGTGGATGATAGGGACTGTAATGGGAAAAAGGAAAGGATGAGATAGGAAAAGGTAAAATATGCCATTAGAAGAGGCATCAAAGCACACTATAGTAGAGGGGAAAAAAGACGGAGAGGAACATCATTTAAACAGTATTCTCACTGGTTCTGGTTCAAAGAGGGATCAACTTAATCATTGAAGTATAAGATTCTAATGTGAATAGACACATAAATTCATTAAATAGAGGAAAAGGAGGGAGGGAGAGGAACACTGTTTGAAATTTACTCTCATTGGTTTGGAGTTAAACAGGGAGTAACTCTGATAAGTATGAAAATTTCTTGTTTCCTATAGGGAGTGGGAGGGTAAGGGGGGTTGAAAAGGAGGAGACTAAAGGGGGGGGTTAGAAGGGAGGGAAATAGTAGTAAAGGGAGAGAGTAGGTTAAGAAGGGGAGTCACCAGGGGGGAACACTGAGGGAGGGGGCGGTCAAAGGGAAAACTTCAAGGAGGGGAAGGGAGAAGGAAGAAACAAAAACAAACAGGGGAAGGGAATAGGATGGAGGGGAAGAGAGAGATAGTCATCATTACTGTGAATGTGAATGGGATGAACTCTCCCATAAAACAGAGGTGGATAGCAGAATGGATTAAAAACCATAATCCTACAATATGCTATCTACAAGAAACACATTTGAAACAAAGGGATACCCACAGGGTAAAGGTAAAAGGTTGGAGTAGAATTTATTATGCCTCAGCTAAAGCAAAAAAAGCAGGGGTAGCAATACTTATCTCAGATAAAGCAAAAGCAAAAATAGATCTAATTAAAAGAGATAAGGAAGGAAACTATATCCTGCTAAAAGGCACCATCGAGAATGAGGCAATATCATTACTTAATATATATGCACCAAGTGGTATAGCATCCAAATAACTAGAGGAGAAGTTAAAGGAATTAGAGGAAGAAATAGATAACAAAACTACACTAATGGGGGACCTTAATCCCCCCTTTTCTGAACTTAATAAATCTAATCTCAAAATAAACAAGAAAGAAGTTAAAGAGGTGAATAAAATTTTAGAGCGACTAAATATGATGAATCTCTGGAGAAAAGTGAATGGGGATAAAAAGGAATTTACTTTCTTCTCAGGAGTGCATGGTACATACTCAAAAATAGACCATGTACTAGGACATAAAAACTTCACAATTCAGTGCAGGAAGGCAGAAATATTAAACGCATGATTCTCAGATCATGAAGCAATAAAAATTATATGCAATAAAGGGCCAGGGAAAGAAAGACTAAAAACTAATTGGAAATTAAACAATTTAATCCTAAAGAATGGGTGGGTAAAACAAGAAATTATAGAAACAATCAATAATTTCATTCAAGAGATTGATAATAATGAGACAACATACCAACATTTGTGGGATGCATTAAAGGCAGTTCTTGGGGGAAGTTTAATATCCCTGAGTGCATACTTGAATAAAGCAGAAGGAAGGGAGGTCAATGAATTGGACATGCAATTGAAAAAGCTAGAAAAAGAACAAATCAAAAATCCCCAATTTAGTACTAAATTAGAAATATTGAAAACCAAAGGAGAGATTAATAAAATTGAAATTAAGAAACAATTGAATTAATAAATAAAACTAAGAGCTGTTTTATGAAAAAAACAATAAAATTGATAGGCCCCTAGTCAATATGATAAATAAAAAAATAAGAAAACTAAATTATGAGTATCAAAAATGAAAAGGTTGAATCTACCTCCAATGAAGAAGAAATCCAAAAAATAATGAAGAATTATTTTTCCCAATTGTATGAACATAAATATGACAATCTTAGTGAAATGGATGAATATTTACAAAACGACAAGTTGCCCAGATTAACTGAAGAGGAAGTGAATTACCTAAATAACCCCCTTTCAGTGAATTCTATCAAACATTTAAAGAACAATTGATTCCAATACTCTACAAACTATTTGGGAAAATTAGGAAAAGAGTCCTACCAAATTCTTTCTAAGACACAAATATGGTACTGATTCCTAAATCAGGAAGAGATAAAACAGAGATAGAAAATTATAGACCAATTTCCCTCATAAATTTAGATGCAAAATTTTTAAATAAAATGTTAGCCAAAAGACTCCACCAACTTATCATAAAATAATACACTTTGATCAGGTAGGATTTAGTCCAGGAATGCAAGGATGGTTTAATATTAGGAAAACCATCAGCATAATTGAGCAAATCAACAAGAAAACTAGCAGAAACCACATGATTATCTCAATAGATGCAGAAAAGGCTTTTGACAAAGTACAACACCCATTCCTATTAAAAACACTAGAAAGTATAGCAATAAATGGAGTGTTCCTTAAAATAGTTGATACCATATATTTAGAACCATCAGCAAGTATTGTATGCACTGGGGATAAACTAGAAGCATTTCCAATAGATCAGGAGGGAAACAAGGGTCTCCACTGTCACCCCTCTTATTCAATCTGCTACTAGAAACATTAGCAATAGCAATTAGAGAAGAAAAAGAAATCAAAGGAATCAAATTGGGCAAAGAAGAGACCAAGCTATCACTCTTTGCAGATGATATAATGATATACTTAGAGAAACCTAGAGAATCAAGTAAAAAACTACTTGAGAAAACAAATAAATTTGGCAAAGTTGCAGGATATAAAATAAACCCACATAAATCCTCGGCATTCCTGTATATCTATAATGAAACTCAACAGCAAGAGATAGAAAAAGAAATCCCATTTAAAGTCACTGAAGGCATTATAAAATATTTGGGAATCTCCCTGCCAAAACAAACCCAGAACCTATATGATCACAACTACAAAACACTTCTCACACAAATAAAATCAGGTCAAATTAATTGGAAAAATATCAATTGCTCTTGGCTGGGTCAAGCTAATATAATAAAAACAACAATTTTATCCAAACTAAATTATCTATTTAGTGCCATAACAATCAATTTACCAAAAAACTACTTTTTAGATTTAGACAAAATAGTAACAAAATTTATTTGGAAAAACAAACAGTCTAGAATATCAAGGGAATTAATGAAAAGAAATGCTAGAGAAGGTGGACTAGCTATGCCATATTTTAATCTGTATTACACAGCAGCAGTCATCAAAACTTCTTGGTACGGGCAGAGGAGTAGAGTAGTGGATCAATGGAATGGATTGGGCACAGGAGAACCAGCAGTTAATGAATATAGTAATCTATTGTTTGATAAGCCCAAAGACCCCAATTTTTGGGATAAGAATGCACTATTTGACAAAAACTGCTGGGAAAACTGGAATACAGTATGGCAGAAACTGGGCATAGGTTATTATCTAACACCATATACCAAAATCAAGTCTAAATGGGTGCATGATCTAGGTATAAAAGCTGATATGGTAAGCACTCTGAGAAAGCAAGGAATAGTTCACCTGACAGATTTGTGGATAGGGGAAGACTTTACGACCAAACAAGAATTAGAGAGCATTATAAAATACAAAATGGATAATTTTGATTACAATAAATTGAAAAGCTTCTGTACAAACAAAGCCAATGTAACCAAGATCAAAAGGGAGGTTGGGAATTGGGAAAGAATTTTTACAACCTATGTCTCTGATAAGGGACTCTTTTCTAAAATATACAGAGAATTGAGTCAAATCTGTAAGAATACAAGTCATTCCCCAATTGATAAATAGTCAAAGGATATGAACAGGCAGTTTTCAGAGAAAGAAATTAAAGATATCTATAAGCATACAAAGAAATGCTCTAAATCACTATGGAGTAGAGAAATTCAAATCAAAACAATTCTGAGATAACACATATCTCCAGTCAGGTTTCCTAAGATGACAAAACAAGAAAATGACAAATGCTGGAGAGGATGTAGGCAAATTGGAACACTAATGCATTGCTGGTGGAGTTATTCACTTATCCAAACATTATGGAGAGCAATCTAGAATTATGCCCAAAGGGCTATAAATAATTTCATACCCTTTTACCCAGCAATACCACTTCTAGGGTTATATCCCAAAGAGATCATAGAAGATGGAGGAAGACCCATATGTACAAAAATATTTATAGCAGCTCTTTTTGTGGTTGCAAAGAATTGGAAATTAAAGGGTTGCCTATCAATTGGGGAATGGCTAAACAAATAGTGATATATGAATGTAATGGAATGTTATTGTGCTATAAGAAAGGAGGAGGAGGGGGCGGAGACAAGATGGAGGAGTAGAAACAGCTCATCCAAACCACTCTGCCCCCAGATTTTCACCAAATTATGTAAAAGGGGACTCTGAACAACTTCTGGAGCCCCAGCACCCACAGAAAGACACAGAGAAGCTAACCTTCTGCTGAGGATAGCCCAGCAGCCCTGCACGAAGGACAAGAGCAGCAGTCTGGGAGCCGGCAGTGCACAGCACCCAGAGAGTGGGGAGCCAAGCAGAGCGGAGGTGAGCTGAGCTGAGCCCAGGTCCGCATGAGCCAAGGTTTTATCCCCAGGGTGGCAGGGCCAGCAACCAGCTGGAGAGACCACAGAACACCAGCAGCAGTGGCGATTCCAGAATTATCAACATAGACATGCCTAGGACAAAGTGAGAGGTTAGTGTCCTATGGACTTTGGGACCAGTATTTGGGGAATGCATTGACTTCCTCCCCTGGGACCTAGAAGCCACTGAGGAGAAACGCCATTTTGTAGTTTTCAGAAGCAGCTCCAGCTCCTGGCCTGCGAACCATAGGGAGATCCAGCAATCAGTCTTGGGGGGTAATCGCTCTTGCTTTAACCTCCCTGGATTGGGATTGTGATCTGGGGTGGAGGTCGTGGGTTGGCTTCCAGCTTCCAGAAACAGAAGTTGTCTCCCACATATTTGGGACGAAAATTCCTGACTGGCAGCCGAGCCATAGTGTGGCAACAAGCCCAAAAGTCAAGTAATTAAGTGGCAACATGCCAAGGCAAAGGAAACAAATTAAACAGAAAAATGAAACCCTAGACTACTATTTTGGGGGCATGGAGCAGGAAAAGGACTGTGAGGTCAGAAGTCCTGCTCCAAAAGCCCCAGGGGAAAACATGAGTGGGTTGCAGGACATAGAGGACCTTAAGAAGGACTTTAAAAATCAAACAAGAGAAGTGGAGGAAAAATTGGAAGGTGAAATGAGAAGGATGCAGGAAAAGTATGCAATGAGGGTCAACAGCCTGACTGAGGAAAACAACTCCTTAAAAAATAGACTAACTCAAATAGCAAAGGAGGCCCAAAAGGGCAATGAGGAGAAGAATGCATTAAAAAGTCAAATTTGCCAGATGGAAAAAGAATCTCAGAAGTTCACTGAGGAGATTCATTCCTTCAGAGTTAGACTGGAGCAAATGGAAGCTAATGACTTTATGAGAAATCAAGAAGTTGTTAAGCAGATCCAAACAAATGAAAGATTAGAAGGCAATGTGAAATATCCCATGGGAAAAACCACTGACCTGGAGAATAGATCCAGGAGAGACAATTTAAAAATTATTGGACTACCCTAAAGCCATGATCAAAGAAAGAACCTAGAAATCACCCTTCAAGAAATTCTCAAGGAAAATTGCACTGATGTTTTAGATCCAGAGGGCAAAATAGAGGTTGAAGGAATCCACCAATCATCTCCTGAAAAAGATCCCAAAAATAAAACTCCCAGGAATATAATAGCCAGGTTCCAGAATCCCCAGATCAAGGAGAAAATGCTACAAGCAGCTAGGAAGAAACAATTTCAATATTGTGGAAACCCAGTCAAAATAGCACAGGACATGGCAGCTTCTACACTGAGGGATCAAAGGGAATGGAATATGATATTCCAGAGGGCAAAAGAGCTGGGAATGTACGCAAGGGTCACCTGCCCAGCAAAACTGAGTATTTTGTTTCAGAGGAAAATATGGTCATTCAGTGAAATAGAGGACTTTCAAGCATTCCTGAGGAAAAAACCAGTTGAATAGAAAATTTGACATCCAGACACAAGAAGCAAGAGATGCCTGAGAAGGTAATCAGGGAAAAGAAATCAAAAGGAACTTATCAAAGTTGAACTATTTACATTCCCATATGGAAAAGCAATAACTGTGACTGATGAAATCTTTCTCACTATGACAATAATGGAAGAAGGGTGTATGGTAATATGAATACATATTTGAATGTGGATGTATATGGTCACAGTTATATATGAATAGTGGGCATAGGTTGAATTTGTTGGGAAGGGAGGATACTCAAGGGGTGAAATTATGAGGTTAGAGAGGAAAGTGGCAAGAGGAGATGGGGAGAGACAGGGTAGGGTAAACTATCTCATGTAGAAGAAGCAAGGGGAAGTGGTTGCAAGGGAGGGGGAGAATAGGAAAGCAAAAAGGCAAAACCACATTCTCATTGAATTTGGTTCAGTGAGAGAATGACATACATACTAAATGGGATACCTCAACCTACAGCAGAATAAGGGGAAGTGGGGGGAGAGTAGGGATGATGGATGGGAGGGCATCCTTGGGGGGAGGGGAGATTGGAAGTAGCCACTATAGAAGAGGGACAGGATCATGTAGGGAATGGACCAGGTGGGGGGTGGGATGAGTGGGAGGGAATTATAAGCAGCCCTGTACAATATATCTACTGTTATAATGTTGTGCATAGCTAGACATGTACAACTTATACTGAATTACTTATCTCCCCAGAGGGAATGGGTGACAAGGGAGGAAAGAAATGGATCTGAAATTCAAAGTCTTAAGATTAAATGTTTCAAATATATATAGATACTATTATTAATACTCTTTTGCTTGTAATTGGGAGATAAGATGTGCAGGCACTGGGACACAAAGATTCACCTTCCTCTAATGGAAAAGTCGAAGGGGGTGTGGGAGAAGGTATGGGAGAGAGCAGATTGGAGGAAGTGATATCTTGCGGGACTGCTATTCTGGGAGGGTGGGTAGGGGAAATACAGGGGGAGAAAATGATTGTAACTCAAAATCTGGCAGAAATGAATGATGTAAAATAGAAGTTAATAAAGCATTTTTTTAAGTATTTAAAAAAAAGAAACGAGGAGAACACGGGTTTCATATTTACCTGGAGAGGCTTATACAAACTGATGCTGAGCAAGAAGAGTAGAATCAGGAGAAATTTTTATACAATCACAGATACAACATATGTGTGATGACCAACTATGACAGACTGGACTCTTTTCAGCAATGCAGTGATATAAGTCAATCCCGAAAGACTCATGAAGGAGAGAAATGCAACATCCAGAGATATAACTAGAAAGAACTGAGCTTGAATCCTGATGGAAGCAAACTAATTGATCTTTTTCTTTTCATTGTTTGGTTTTTTTCTTCTTTACCATTTTTCATCCCACCTAGTACAATATGCCTTTGTAATTGGACTAATGTCTAATATGAATGTATTTGTAGATCCTATAGTGGACTATATGCTGTTTTGGGGGGGTGGGAGTAGGGAGGTAAAGGAAATTTGAAAATCAAGGAACTATGGAATTGAATCTTGTTAACTAAAACTAAACTAATTAATTAATTAAAAATGAGAAGAAGTTGGGACTGGGAAAAAATAAAAAAATAAATATTAGAAAGCTAAAAACTAAGTGAAACTAAAATAAGCACAAAATGTGATATTAAAATTTCAAAATAAATCTTTCAATTTGAAATTAAGAAATAATTTTATACATTTCATTCAAACTTTTTCTTAGTTGAGATGCTTTACCTCAAATAATCAAATTCTTACTTTAGTTCTTTATTTCTTGACAAATGGACTAAGACCTCTCAAAAGTTTTGCTGATATAAAAAAGCAATTTCTTATTTACTGTGAACTCTATCATATATTTAAAAGAAATAGCAAGTTGAAGAAAATAGATTTGCATTTTCATGTGCAGTCATCTTTTATTATACTATATTATGGGAATGCTTTTTTATTTCATAAATTAAAAATAAAATAAAATGCAACAGATTGAGACATGGATAATAGATAGATGTGGCTATAGATAGAGGCAGATTGTCTTTAGCTACTAGTCAGGACTTTTCTGGGGAGAATCATCAATGGGTATTTTTAAAAATATTTTTTTTTCCGAATAGTACCCTTTGGCAATAATGACATATATTGGGATTGTCAAGCTAGATCCAATCTCTTTTCTTTCTTTTAAATTTACTCCTTCCTCCCCACTTCCTAAAACTGACAGAGGGGATTTGAGATTCTTTTTTGAACTCTTGATATTATTGAATTCTGCTTTGTATTATTGTTTATTGTTTCAAACCTTTTTGGCTGCTATTGAGAGATGATATATAGATAGACACACTTACGTAAATATTTACATATATTTTGTGAATAATCTTATTTTTCTGTAGATATAGATAGATAAAGATGTATGGATTTTATATGTAATATAATGAATTTATCTACTTAGTTGTCTCTATCTATGTGTACCTCTATCTATCAAATCATCCCTATATTTATTGATACTTACATATGTAGGTACATATAAAAGGATGGCTATTTGTCTTTTTGCGTGTCATTTCCGTCTTATTGCAGTGGATAAAACACTGAAGTACTAATCAAAAGTACAGATGTTAGCTACAATTCTATTTAATACCAGTATGACCTTAGAAAAATCTCTTACACTCTCTTAAGTTTAATAACTTGTAACGCTATGCTAACACCTGTCCTATCTACATTTGTGCATAATTATCAGAGTTAAATGACAGTGTGTGTTTTAAAAAATACTTTTGGACGACCTGGAATACATATTGTCCACTTTGTTCATTCATCAAAGTATTCTGTAGTGTCAGACCCATCAAAATCTACAGTCTCTGCCCCTCTAGTGATTTTTATCACTGTAGTCATTTTTTCTCTTTCACTGGTAATAATTAAGGGCATAATTAATGAAAACATGGACCTAAATATGCTTGTATGTAACATAAAGGGGCCTAGAAAGTAGAGTTGAATAAATGGACTCTGAAGTTCTTTCTAGATCTATGTCTATGATCCTGTGATTTCAAGTTTGGGTATTTTCTGGTGAGTCATATAACTCTTCTGTTCTATCATTCCTCTCCTAGCACTGAAAGAGCTATTCTAATAATCTTATCATTTTGTGCTTCTACATGTGGTCTTGAGTCCAGGAAACACCCTCCTATTTCAAAATAGAGATTAGCAGATTTTCAAAGGAAATTGGCTGCAGAGACAATGTTAGTTAATTATTAATAAGAAGAGTTGAAAGAACATTTTAAAAGAAAGAGCTCTGAAGAGTGACATTTCATACTTGAAATATTTTGTGTAAGAAGCACATTTGAATTAAATTAAGTGCCTAAATTAAATTAATCTATTATTTATTAAGTGCCTATTTTGTTTAAAGTAATATACTAGGTGTTGTGGAGGCAAATACTTTAAACAAAACAGTCCTTGCCCTCAAGAAATTTGGATTCTACCTGGGGGAAACAACTTATTGATAAAATATCAAATAATATATTACTTCAATGTCTTTTATAACATGTGGACATATACCTAATATGAAGTCATTGATTAACAATTGAATAGGGGTCATAGAGGGCACAATGAAAGATGTAAGAATGAGAAAATAAAAATGGAGGTGATGGGGTTGCATATGAAGTATTAAAATATAGGGGCCATCTTCAGTGTAGGTAAACTAAGACACAGAATTGTAGGAATTCTGAATAGAGTCACAAGTGACTATTGATGAAAATATGCGGAAAATAAAATTTTATAATGCTTGTCTCAAAGCATCTTACAATGGAAAACTACAGAAAGTGAGCAAACCTAAACGTTTTCCAGACGACTTTTGGATATCATCCTAGTGTCAATTTTGTAATGTTTGGTATACAAATTTAATGCAACGTTTATGCAAGTTTCCAAACTAGCATCATTAAAAAGTTAGATGTTGACTATGATAACAATCAAATTTCACAAATTAAAGTGAGTAATTAATATTTTCTTTATCACTTTACCATTTCAAATTACTGCCCAAATAATCTTATTACAAAATGAATTAAGACTAGAATTCAAAAGAGAAAATGTCTCCATATATATTTGCTTAAGCTTCTTCATTAAAAAAAATATTATTGATTTTTATTTACACACTAAATGTTTCTTTAAATCTAACCTTCCACCTAATGATAAGGTAAACTAGTTAAGTAAAGCAAACATACACTAATGTCACTTTAGAATTTACAGCCCTTCATTTTTTCTACCAAGAGAAAAGGGGTAAAATATGTCTCATCTGTCCTCTGGAATAAATGTTGGTCATTGCCTTTGGCAAATGATTATTTAATCATTTAATAGATATACTTCTCTATTCTGGTATCTTCAGAGAGTCCCTAAGCAGGCATGGTTTGAACTGAGTTCTAACAGATTAAAAATGACACTGCTAGCTTGTTTGAGAAGGTAGTTTCTTGGAGGAATTGTTCTGGTTATTATCAGTGTAGTAGTGTGTTGCTAGTCTTCAGATATGCTTTTGAAAAGGTGAATTTTCTAACATATTCTTGTGCAAATGGATAAGACAATTTGCCTGTTAACTTATTTTAATGTCAAAATATTTAATGACCATTGACACATACTGTTATTTTACAGTATGGAGAGCAGATTGTTGAAGTTGATAGAATATTATATTTGGGCTACCAGCACAACTGTAGACAAGTCACTTATCCTCTTAATGTTGTAAGTGACTCTATTGGCTGTAGATGAGTTGCTGATTTGTATTTATTATGGCAGTTTCCACACTGGGAGCTACCCAATGTGATAAAATTATAAATCTGTAATTCCTGCCCTCCTACTACCTCGCCCTATTAGAGTATTACTTCTTTATGTTGCTTAGAAATCAAGTCAATTGAACTATTGATATTAGTATCTCTGGTGAATCCTCCTTTTAGAACTTTGGCATTTATCTCAGGGAAAATGTGTTAATTCATTTGACAAATATTTCTCAAAGGTCTGCTCTGTGTAAAACACTTTTCAAGATACTATTGGGGATACAGAGGCAAAGAAAACACTGTTATAGTCTTTAGAGAGTTTCAAACCTTATTCTTGATTTAGCTTAGAAGCTTATATTCTAGTAAGTTTATTTTTAAAATAGTGTTGTACAATAAATGCTGACATCTCTCCTATTTATGACATAATTCAGTTACTTATGATAGAGTAATATCAATGGGATGAATACTCTTCCTTATAAAGTCTTTATTTTAGTACAAGTAGTCCTTGAATGCACAGCCAATTGCATTCCTGGGAAATGTGCTGTGAGTGATGGGACGTAAATCTGATTTTCTCATCAAGACTTGTGACAGGGTTCCTGACCAAGAACAAAGTTAGCCAAAAACAAACAAAGCAAAAAAAAAAAATACCCACTGTATTTGAGATGAGGGACATGCATTGATTCCTCCCTCTTTCACTCAGCACTTGTGTGACCTTGGAAAGTCATTTCAACTCTTTAGGCTGAAGGTGCTTGATCAAATGACCTCAATGGTGCTTTCCAGCTATAAATCTCAGGAGGGAGGATAAAACTTCTTTATAAATAACCGTAATACATTTTGCATATGGTTAAGTGTAGAGAGTAGTCAAAATATGTTGGGATAAGAGATGGGAGGAAGAAGGGTATGTTTCTAGCTAGAATGATCAAAAAAGAGACAGCTTGCCAACTAGGTGTTAAAAAACATAAATATTTCAACAAATGGACCAAGGACATCATGAGGGGATGTCTTGATTGTAGGTATTGGGTATATCTGAGGAAGAGTTGCACAAAGTAGTCAGCCTTATTGTCTCTTCCAGAGTCATCAAAGTTCAATGGCAAGGCAAAAGTAAAGATGATGGGCAATGGCCCAGGCTGCAGTGGATGACCTTGGACTTTGACATCTTCAATGTCTGGTTGAGGTCTCAATGTTCCACAGTGCCTTCATGGCCTTTGGAACAAGTTGTTTTTATCTACTCATTCTACTGGGAAAAATCTTCACATATGTGGGGTAGACACACCCCTTTGACACTTGTTTACCTGGTTTAACTAGTCTACGAACATGGTTTCCTGGGGTGGGGCTTCTACACATGCTACAGCTTCTTGGAAGCACAGGTGAGAGTTGAATGCTAGATAGACACAAAAGGTAGATGAGCAGCCTCCAAAAGGTCCATGTAACCCCTTACATCAGAAGTACTTGTTCCCTTTGAGCACTCCCCAAATCCCCATTCCCTTTATATTACCTTTAGGAAGGAACATGAAAGAGGAAAATGAAGCTGAAGAAGCAAGGAGAATCAACCAGGTTAACCATATAGGGAGTTTAAATCAGGGCTGGTAATCTGAACTTTGGTCCTCTGATTCTTCCAATACCCTAGCTCTTTTTTAAAAGTCTGGTAAACACTAATTCATCATCAATTAATCAAAATTAAATTTACCACCCCACAAACTGAAGACATTTCAATGATTTTAATGTCAAGAAAAAATCCATTTGTTTTAGAATAGAAGACTGGCAAACAGAATACATTATTTTCTCACTAATACTTTGTCCTGTAAGAGCTAGGTGGTATAGGGGATACAGCATCAGGATACCAGTCAAGAAGACCTGAATTCAAATTTGATCTCAGACACTATCTTTGAGACCCTAGGCAAGTCACTTAGCCCTTTTTACTTCTGTTTCTTCATCTGTAAAATGAGAACAGAATGGCAAAATATTCCAAGAAAACCCCAAGTGGAATCACAAAGAATTGGATATAATTGAAATTCCCGAACAACTTTATTCTAGAACTTCAAGGAGTTATTAATGTGTTATTGTCTACAGATGTTAAAGCACAGCTGTTTCCCATGTGGTACATGGTAACTATCCAAACCCAAGGTTTCTTTGCAGGAATACAAGCAAAGTTTACATAACACAGTGGGCTTAAAAGGGAAAGAAAGATGTGCTCACATTGTTAAGCATGAAAAATATTGCATGTATTCTCTAGCTCACATTTTGTTGCACATCTCATTTGTTGGAGCTCAACCCTGATGATCATCTCCATCTTCCTACTTGTTGTCAGATCTCATTTATATCTATAATAGTTTTTAAATTGGTTTTCCAGTTACTGAACACATCTTATACTTTGACTTGTTTGTCTTATCCTTTTTCAGTATTTGAGTAACTCACTCTACAAATCTATTCTGTCTACATCTTGCTTATTGTATCTTAGGTACTGGGGTTATTTCTGTCAACTCTCCTAACTTTGGAAGACTCAACCTCATGAGCACTTCTCTGCTATCACTAGAGAACATGAAATATGAAAGGGATCCTTACTATATTTTGAGTCAAAAGACCCTGGTTTTGGATATGATTTGTGTCATTCTCTATATGAACTTCTTGTGCAAGTTATCAAAATTTCTTAATGCCTGTTTTTTCATCTATAAATAAGGGGTTTGGCCAAACAGATATATAAGCTTTCTTCTGCTTTAGAGGGCTATGAAAGGTTCATGCTTTATTGACAGGGACAGAGAGAAAAACATAACACAGAGATGTGGGAAGTCAACTAGCCCTAGAATCACAGAATTTAATAATTATTTAAGTTAGAAGTAACCTTAGAAAAGAACTAAGTCATTTTACTGAAGTAATACCCAAGTTATTACAGCCATTTATTAGGTAACTCAGGGTTTAGTCATATAAAGCACATGAATCTCTCATATCTGAGGCTTAACCAGAGGCAGGTAGCTAGACCACTGTAACTGGAGTTAGAGGACCTTTAGTTCAAATCCAGTATCAGACACTTGCAAGTCTCTGGGCAAGTCATTTAACCTCTGTAAGTCTCATTATTCTCAACTGTAAAATAAGGATAATAATAACTCCTAATTCCCAGACTTGTAAAGATGAAATGAAATAATATTTGTAAAACACTTAGCAATGTGCCTGATACATAGGAACTATATAAATTCTTCTTCTTCTTCTTCTTCTTCTTCTTCTTCTTCTTCTTCTTCTTCTTCTTCTTCTTCTTCTTCTTCTTCTTCTTCTTCTCCTCCTCCTCCTCCTCCTCCTCCTCCTCCTCCTCCTCCTTCTTCTTCTTCTTCTTCTTCTTCTTTTCTTCTTCTTCTTCTTCTCCTTCTTCTTCTTCCTATTGTATAAAATTCATTGCATTCAAATATTTTGTACAATAGAGCACTGGACCTGGAGTAAGGATGGTGTGAGGTTGAATCTGGCCTCAGACATTTCCTAGCTCTGTGATCATAGTCCAGTCATTTAACCTCTCTCTGCCTCAGTTTCTTCATTATTAAAATGGAGATAATAATAGTGCCTACTACCCAAAGTTGTTGTAAGGAAAAAATGAAATATTTTCATACCTTGAAGTGTTATATAAAATGGACCCCATTATTATGGTTGATATCATGAGGCAGGCAAGTCAATACATTTTAACTACCTTGAACTCTATTTCCTCTCAGACGCTAATGGAAATAGTCTAGTATCCTGATTCCTAAAGCCTTTGAAATAACAGTTTCCAGCCAAGATACCTCAGCCATCATTCTGGGAAGCAATCCGTATGGAGATGCAGCATGAGGACTATTTTATAGGAGCTAGAGTCATAGCTATGGAAGAATAAGAAAAGAAAGTTCTCCACCTGAATGATTTAATATACAAATATGTTTTATTTTTATTTTATTTTATTTTTTTGCTTTTTTGAGGGCAATTTGGCGTTAAGTGACTTGCCCAAGGCCACACAGCTAGTTTTTGTGTTAAGTGTTAGAGGCTGGTTTTGAGTCCTCCAGACTCCAGGGCTGGTGCTCTACTCACTGCACCACCTAGCTGCCCCTATGTTTTTATTTTTTTTAGCAGGAAAGATAGTGAATAAGAGGCATTTCTATTTACTTTGCTTCTGCACCCTAAGGATATTGGGATCTTTCCATTCAATTTACAACTGAAACCTTCCATATATGAACTCCTTGAGAAAAAAGGACTATCTTACTTTTCTGTTTGTATCCCTAGAATTCAACATGCAGCTTAGCACATAGTAAGCATTTAATAAATGATTCATTCATTCATTCATTTATTCATGGTAAAAGCCATTATTTCTTATCCTTTTTAGATTGGGATGGAGAATAGCACTTCAAGGAAATTTGTTGAGAGATTGTGAAGTGCTTGAAATAGCTACATAATATGGTTGCACCTTTAAAAGACTAGTACCATTTAGTAGTAGTAGTAGAAGTAATAGTAGCAGTAGCAGTAATAGTAGTAGTAGTAGCAGCAGCAGCAGTAGTAACAGAAACAGCTGTAGTAGTGCTAGTAGTAGTAGTTGAAGTAGTAGTGGTAGTGGTGGTAGTGGTAGTAGTACTAGTAGTAGTAGTAGTAGTAGTAGTAGTAGTAGTAGTAATAGTAGTAGTAGTAGTAGTTTTCTCTCTGAAAATGTAGCAGCAAGCACCCCAACATCCCCAGGGTGGCTGCCAACACAGGTTCTTAGATATGCTTTTGTAAAGGAAAGCAACTCAAAATCAATTAACAAGCTTACTTTAATCAAACACATATTACCTAGTTCAGGGGAGAAAGGTCAGCACCCCAAACTTCAGAGTATACAAACAGATCAAACAAACAGGCTTCCAAACTGCCCAACCATTATATCAATACCAAATCACAGTTACCAGAGAGGGAAGCATCAACATCTGGGTTTTCAAAGCCAGGGGGATCTCAACAGCTGCCCAGAGTCTCATCTGGTCAAATCACACAACACTTCTCAAGAAGAGCCCCAAAGCAAAGCCTCAAATCAAGGATTATATAGTCTTCTCCTGGCTCAGAGAATGCAACCACCCTCTTGACCCACTGCCCAATCACACAGCATCAAGGTGTGGTCATTCCTGAAAACCAAGCCTCCTACCACAGGCTCCATGTGGCCACATTCAGTCTATTAGGGGGCAGAATATATTTTCAAATCAAGGAAGGTTCTCAGAGTCACTTAAGTCAATCAAAGTCTCTTAAGCCAATCAAAGAGCCTAGGGGCAGGGAAGATCTTCAAATCTGCATTTCCATTACAGAAAACTAAACAAAGGGTAGGGCCAAGACTCAGAATACTTGAGGCAAATTCTAAAGTCATAGTAACAGTGAGATTGCAGAGATACTGCAGTGATTACCATGATGAAAATATTCCCAATTGGTTTTATCTACACTCCTTTCTCATAGTCTTCCTATATTATTATCTTTCTTATATTCTAAGCATTTGCTTGACCTCTTTCCTTTCTTTCTTCCTTCTCATAAGTAGCCATTCACATAGCAATACTAGGACTGTATGGTTTAGGGAAAGAATCCAGGACTAAAATTTAAGAGATTAGAGTTCTTGCTGAGCCACTAACCAAGTGTATGACTTTAAGCAAATCATTTTACTTCTCTGTCTTTTGATTCCTTATCTCTAAAACAAAAGTATGTGAAATTATAGTTATATTAAAGGGTGTCATGAGATTCAAATGAGATAATGGATATAAAGCACCTTGCAAATATTAAAGTGCTAAATACATAAGATGATGATGATGAAGATGAAGAGGATGATAATCCTAGAGAAACAGAGCTCAATTCCAGTGATGACTTCATTCCCTAATCCTTTTAATGGAGCTGAAGCAATGTCTATAGAAGAATGTAGAGGTGTGCTGCTAAAAGTATAGTAATTAGGTTCTACCCCTATAAAAATGTATCCACATATCCATTTTAAGTTTAATCTGCATTATTAACATTTTCTTAATTCTAAGCAATCAAACTCCCAATAATCTAAGTCATAGCTGATTTTTGAATCATAAATGCTTCTAGTTAAGTTTTTTATTTAAAGTTCCTCACAAGCTAGTAGAACTGACTTCAGTATACAGCCCTGCCTAAAGTCTCTTTCCTTGACACAAAGGAACTGATATTTCTTCAGTATGGAGCTCATGATAAAGTAACTCTTTCTATCAAGGCAAATCATAGCACATGTATGACTCATTAGGTAATTGTTTGAGGTCTGGGTAGGTTATATTACTCGTCCAAAGTCATAAAATTCCTATGTTTCAAAGGCATCATTTAAACCAGGCCTTTCTTACTCCAAGTCAAGTAGTCACACACTTAAAAGAATGGAGACAATATGGTATATCAAAAGTATCCTGGCTTGACATGATCCAGGTGTTTTTAAATTTTTCTAGATCTAGATTGTTCCATTAGGTAATAAAGAAAACCCCTGCATAATTTTAAAACATGCATTCCCCTTGACGTTTTTGAATGGAGTATACAGGAAGCTGACAACAAGATGAAAGTCTGGTAACTTATTTTCTAGAAACAACATATTGTTGTCAGTGTCCCTCTGGATTCTATCCTGGGCCTTCTCTCCTCCCTCTATACTACTTCATTTGGTGATTTTATCAACTCCCATGGAATTAACTACCTTCTCTATGATTCTCAAATCTAGCTCTCCTGCCCCAACCTCGAATTTTGCATGTCTAATTGCCTTTTACATGTCTTGAACTGTTTGTTCAGTAGATGCTTTATACTCTATGTCCAAAAGAGAACTTAGTAATTTTTTTTTTCCCATAAACCCTCCCCACCTCCTATCTTTCCTGCTGCTAGTCCCTCAGGCTCACAACCTAGGGGTAATCCTGGATTCCTTAACTCTCTCATCCCAATATTCTATAAGTTGCCAAGTCCTATCAATTTTGCCTTTGTAACATGTCTGAACACAGCCCCATTTCTCATCTGAAATTCCCAACACTATGGTAGAGTCCTCTTCAACTTATGCTAGATTAGCATATTTCTATTTTAGCATATATTAGATTCTAGCAATAGCCTACTGATATTTTTATTTGCCTCAAGTCGCTCCACACTCTAGTCCACCTTCCATTCATCCACTATACTGATTATCCTAAAGTGCAGTTCTGATCATGTTACCCTCCTCCCACCTACCAAGCACCCCAACATCCCCAGGGTGGCTGCCAACACAGGTTCTTAGATCTGCTTTTGTAAAGGAAAACAACTCAAAATCAGTTAACAACCTCACTTTAATCAATCAAACATATATTACCTAGTTCAGGGGGAAAAGGTCAGCACCCTGAACTTCAGAGTATACAGACAGATCAAACAGACAGGCTTCCAAACTGTCCAAACATTATCAATACCAAAATCACAGTTACCAGAGAGGGAAGCATCAGCATCTGAGTTTTCAAAGCCCGGGAACTCTCAACAGCTGCCCAGAGTCTCATCTGGTCAAATCACACAACACTTCTCAAGGTGAGCCCCAAAGCAAAGCCTCACATCAGGAATTATATAGCCTTCTCCAGGGTCAGAGAATGTAACCACCCTCTTGACCCACTGCCGAATCACACAGCATCAAGGTGTGGTCATTCCTGAAAACCAAGCCTCCTACCACAGGCTCCATGTGACCACATTCAGCCTATTAGGGGGTAGAGTACAAATTAGGAATTAAAGAAGGTTCTCAGAGTCACTTAAGCCAATCAAAGGGCCCAGGGACAGGGAAGATACTCAAATCTGCATTTCCATTACACATCCACACAGTCCTCAAACTCCACTTACTTCCTGATCCTTCCAGGATCAAATACAAAATTTACTATTTGGCATTCAAATAAATTCATGACCTAGCCTCCTTCTATTTTTCAAGTCTTCTTAAACCTTTCTCCCCTCCCCCCAACACACTCTTTGATCCAGTGACACTGGCTTCCTGGCTGTTTCACAAAGAAAATACTCCATATCTTGTCTCTGAACATTTTCTTTGGCTGTCTCCCATGCCTAGAATGCTCTTTCTCATCTCGAACTCCTGAACTCCCTTGGCTTCCTTTCAGTCCCAAATAAAATCCCATCTTCTTTTTTTTTTAATTAAATTATTAGTTTAGTTTCAGTTAACAAGATTCAATTCCATAGTTCCTTGATTTTCAAATTTCCTTTCCTTCCCACCCCCTTCCCCCACGACAGCCAGTATAAGATCTGCAAATGCATTCATATTAGACATTATTCCAATTACAAAGGCATATTGTACTAGATGGGATGAAAGATGGTAAGGAAGAAAAAAAAAACCAAACAATGAAAAAAAAAGATCATTTAGTTTGCTTCCATCAGGATTCAGGATCAGTTCTTTCCAGTTATATCTCTGGATGGCACTTTTCTCACTTTCTTGAGTCATTCGGGATTAACTTATATCACTGCATTGCTGAAAAGAGTCCAGACTGTCATAGTTGGTCATCACAGATATGGTATGTCTGTGATTGTATACAAATTTCTTCTGATTCTACTCTTCTCGCTCAGCATCAGTTTGTATAAGTCTCTCCAGGTAATTATGAAATCAGTCACCTCCTCGTTTCTTATAGCACAATAATATTCCATTACATTCATATACCACAACTTGTTTAGCCATTCCCCAATTGATGGGCACCCCTTTAGTTTCCAATTCTTTGCAACCACAAAAAGGGCTGCTAAAATATTTTTGTACATATGGGTCTTCCTCCCACTTCTATAATCTCTTTGGGATATAACCCTAGAAGTGGTATGGCTGGGACAAAGGGTATGAAATTATTTATAATCCTTTGGGCATAATTCCAGATTGCTCTCCAGAATGGTTGGATAAGTTCACAACTCCACCAGCAATGTATTAGTGTTCCAATTTGTCCACATCCTCTCCAGCATTTGTTACTTTCTTGTTTTGTCATCTTAGCCAATCTGACTGGAGGGATGTGGTACCTCAGAGTTGTTTTTATTTGCATTTCTCAAATTAATAGTGATTTAGAGCATTTCTTCATATGCTTATAGATATCTTTAATTTCTTTCTCTGAAAACTGCCTGTCCATATCCTTTGTCCATTTATCAATTGGGGAGTGACTTGTATTCATATAGATTTGGCTCAATTATCTATAAATTTTAGAAATGAGTCCTTTATCAGAGACACAAGTTGTAAAAATTCTTTCCCAATTTCCCACCTCCCTCTTGATCTTGGTTGCATTGGCTTTGTTTGTACAGAAGTTTTTCAATTTAATGTAATCAAAATTATCCATTTTGCATTTTATAATGCTCTCTAATTCTTGTTTGGTCCTAAAATCTTCCCCTCTCCACAAATCTGTCAGGTAAACTATTCCGTGCTTTCCCAAATTGCTTACAGTATCATCCTTTACACCTAGATCATGCACCCATTTAGACTTGATTTTGGTATATGGTGTTAGATAGTGATCTATGCCCACTTTCTGCCATACTGTATTCCAGTTTTCCCAGGAGTTTTTGTCAAACAGTACATTCTTATCCCCAAAACTGGGGTCTTTGGGTTTATCGAACAATAGATTACTATATTCATTAACTGCTGGGTCTCCTGCACCTAATCTATTCCATTGATCCACTACTCTACACCTCTGCCAGTACCAAGCAGTTTTGATGACTGCTGCTACAGATTAAGATCTGGCATAGCTAGTCCACCTTCCCTAGCATTTCTTTTCATTAATTCCCTTGATATTCTAGACTGTTTGTTTTTCCAAATAAATTTTGTTATTATTTTGTCTAACTCTACAAAGTAGTTTTTTGGTAAATTGATTGGTATGGCACTAAATATATAGTTTAGTTTGGATAAAATGGTCATATTTATTATATTAGCTTGACCCAGCCATGAGCAATTGATATTTTTCCAACTATTTAGATCTGATTTTATTTGTGTGAGAAGTGTTTTGGAGTTGTGATCATATAGATTCTGGGTTTGTTTTGGCAAGTAGATTCCCAAATATTTTATAATGTCTGCAGTGACTTTAAATGGGATTTCTCTTCCTATCTCTTGCTGTTGAGTTTTATTAGAGATGTACAGGAATGCTGAGGATTTATGTGGGTTTATTTTATATCCTGCAAATTTGCCAAATTTCTTTGTTGTCTCAAGTAGTTTTTTACTTGATTCTCTAGGTTTCTCTAAGTATATCATCATATCATCTACAAAGAGTGGTAGCTTGTTTTCTTCTTTGCCTAATTTGATTCCTTTGATTTCTTTTTCTTCTCTAATTGCTATGGCTAGTGTTTCTAGTACCCGACTGAGTAAGAAGGGTGATAGTGGACACTCTTGTTTCACTCCTGATCTTATTGGAAAGGCTTCTAGTTTACCCCCATTGCATATAATACTTGCTGATAGTTTTGAATAGATGCTAGCAACTATTTTAAGGAAGGCTCCATTTGTTCCTATACTTTCCAGTATTTTTAATAGGAATGGATGTTGTACTTTGTCAAAAGCCTTTTCTGCATCTATTGAGATGATCATGTGGTTTCTGATAGTTATATTGTTGATATGCTCAATTATACCGATGGTTTTCCTAATATTAAACCATCTTTGCATTCCTGGAATGAATCCTACTTGATTATTTTTGTGATAAGTATTATTTTTTGATAAGTAGTTGGAGTCTTTTGGCTAATATTTTATTTAGAATTTTTGTGTCTAAATTCATGAGGGAAATTGGTCTATAATTTTCTTTCTCTGTCTTATCTCTTCCTGATTTAGGAATCAGTACCATATTTCTGCCATAGAAAGAATTTGCTAGGACTCCTTCTTCACTAATTTTCCCAATTAGTTTGTAGAGTATTGGAATCAATTGTTCTTTAAATGTTTGATAGAATTCACTAGTGAACCCATCTGGCCCTGGAAATTTTTTCCTAGGGAGTTCATTGATAGCTTGTTTGATTTCTTCTTCTGAGATGGGATTATTTAGGTAATTCACTTCCTCTTCAGTTAATCTGGGCAACTTGTAGTTTTGTAAATATTCATCCATTTCACTAAGATTGTCATATTTATATGCATAAAATTGGGAAAAATAATTCCTCATTATTTTTTTGATTTCCTCTTCATTAGAGGTAGATTCACCCTTTTTATTTTTGATACTCAAAATTTGGTTTTCTTCTTTTTTTTTATCATATTGACTAAGGGACTATCAATTTTGTTGATTTTTTTCATAAAACCAGCTCTTAGTTTTATTTATTAATTCAATAGTTTTTTTAATTTCAATTTTATTAATCTCTACTTTGGTTTTCAATATTTCTAATTTAGTACTAAATTGGGGATTTTTGATTTGTTCTTTTTCTACCTTTTTCAATTGCATGTCCAATTCATTGACCTCCCTTTTCTCTAATTCATGTATGCACCCAGGGATATAAAACTTCCCCTAAGAACTTCCTTTAGTGCATCCCACAAATTTTGGTATGTTGTCTCACTATTATCATTCTCTTGAATGACATTTTTGATTGTTTCTATAATTTCTTCTTTGACCCATCCATTATTTAGGATTAAATTGTTTAATTTCCAATTAGTTTTTAGTCTATCTTTCCCTGGCCCTTTATTGCATATAATTTTATTGCATCATGATCTGAGAATGATGCATTTAATATTTCTGCCTTTTTGCACTGGATTGTGAGGTTTTTATGCCCTAGTACATGGTTTATTTTTGAGTATGTACCTTGCATTGCTGAGAAGAAAATAAATTCCTTTTTATCCCCATTCAGTTTTCTCCAGAGATCCATCATATCTCGTCTCTCTAAGATTCTATTCACTTCCTTAATTTCTTTCTTGTTTATATTGAGGTTAGATTTATCGAGTTCAGAGAGGGGGAGATTTAGATCCCTCACTAATATAGTTTTGCTATCTATTTCTTCCTCTAATTCCTTTAACTTCTTCTCTAGGAATTTGGATGCTATACCACTTGGTGAATATATATTAAGTAGTGATATTGCTTCATTCTCGATGGTGCCTTTTAATAGGATATAGTTTCCTTCCTTATCTCTTTTAATTAGATCTATTTTTGCTTTTGCTTTATCTGAGATAAGTATTGCTACCCCTGCTTTTTTTTTACTTTAGCTGAGGCATAATAAATTTTACTCCAACCTTTTACCTTTACCCTGTGGGTATCCTTTTGTTCCAAATGTGTTTCTTGTAGATAGCATATTGTAGGATTATGGTTTTTAATCCATTCTGCTATCCACCTCTGTTTTATGGGAGAGTTCATCCCATTCACATTCACAGTAATGATGACTATCTGTCTCTTCCCCTCCATCCTATTACCTTCCCCTGTTTATGTTTTTGTTTCTTCCTTCTCCCTTCCCCTCCTTGAAGTTTCCCTTTTGACCGACCCCTCCCTCAGTGTTCCCACCCAGGGACCCCCGTTCTTAACCTTCCCTCTCCCCTTGCTACTATTTCCCTCCCTTCTAATCCCCCCTTTAGTATCCTCCTTTTCAACCCCCCTTACCTTTCCACTATCTATAGGACACCACAAATTTTTATACTTATCAGAGTAAATTACTCCCTGTTTGATTCCAAACCAATGAGAGCAAATTTCAAACAGTGCTCCTCTCCCCCCCTCCTTTTCCTCTACTTAATGAATTTATGTGTCTATTCACATTAGAATCTTAAACTTCAGTGATTACTTTGATCCCTCTTTGGGCCAGAGCCAGTGAGAATAGTCTTTAAATTATGTTCTTCTCCCTCTTTCTTTCCCCTCTTCTATAGTGTGTTTTGATGCCTCTTCAGATGGCATATTTTACCTTTTCCTAGCTCATCCTTTCCTTTTTCCCATTACAGTTTCTTTGATCCCCATAAATAGTCTTTCTTGTTTTTTTTAGACTTCATGTTAGTGCATTCATACCCACACCCTCTTTCTAAGTAAAACCCTTTAGAAGGTCATGATAATCATAAAGATTTCGAATATTGCCAGTTATCAGCTCCACATATAGGGATGTGAACATTTTGCTCTTGTTGCATCCCAAGTAATGAGCATGTGTTTATGGGTGTGGGTGCGTGCACTTATGCATGTGTGAGTCTGTGTTTCCTTTGTTTACCTTTTTATATCTTTCTGGTGTCTTGTAATTGGAGATCAAATTTTCCATTGAGCTATGGCTTTTTCATCAGGAAAGTCTGGAAGTCTCTTATTTCATTAAACAACCATCTCCTTGCCTGAAAGATTATGCTTAGTTTTTCTGGGTAGTTAATCCTTGGTTGTAGTCCTAGTTCTCTTGCCCTCTGAAATATCAAATTCCAGTCCCTCTGCTCTTTTAATGTAGTTCCTCGATATTTCAATTGTTTCTTTTTGGCTGCTTGTAGAATTTTTTCTTTAATCTTGTAATTCTGGAATTTGGCTACTATATTCCTTGGAGTTTTCAGTTTGGGATCTCTTTCAGGAGGAGTCTGGTGAATTCTATCGATAGCTATTTTATCTTCTGATTCCAGGAACTCAGGACAGTTTTCTTTGACAATTTCTTGGAGGATGTTATCTAGACTGCTTTTTTCATCGTGGCTTTCTGTTAGACCAATAATTCTTAAGATGTCTCTCCTGGATCTGTTCTCTAGGTAAGTTATTTTTCCAGTGAGATATTTGACATTTTCTTCCAATTTTTCAATCGTTTTTTTTTTTTTTTTTGATTGACTCCTGCTGCATCATAGAGTTCTGAGTTTCAGTTTGATTGTATCTAATTTTTAGCTAATTATGGTCTTAAGTTAGTTTTTTTTTTTTTTTAAGCAATTGGTATTAAGTAACTTTCTCAAGGTTACACGGCTAGTTAGTTTTTGAAGTTCCTTTTTTAGGGAGGTATTTTCTCCAATTACTTCACTAATTTTACTTTTTAAGGATTTGTTTTCTTCACTGAGACTTTTTTCCAAGTTGATCACTACTTCCCTGATTTGGTCTTTAAATTTTTTCTTAAGTTCCTCCAGGAATGCTATTTGGGCTTGAGACCAGATCATGTTTCCTTCTGTGTTCTCTGGTGTGGGTAGAGAGTCTATATTGTCCTGTGTATTTAGTTGTTCTTCCCCTACATAGTAGGCTCTAATAGACTTTCTTACCTTCCCCTTCTCCTTTTCAGCTTCCTTCCTTCCCATTGTAACTTCCTATTTCTTAGTTTCTCAGGCAATGAGTTTAGGGCCTGATCTTTGACTTTGAATATGTCTGGGTGGCTAGTTTATGGCTAAGTTGGGGAAATCAGTGAGGAATGTAGATGTGTAGGTGGGGGTGGGTCTGACCATTTCAGATTTCTGCATTTATACCCCTGGGCTATAAGAAGGCTTTCCTGGTTGAGGTGAGGTGGGGCTTGTTGTGACCCCTCCCTCTCTTCTCTTCAGACTCCTGGCTGTCTCAGTTACACCCCTTCTTGGAGACTCTCAAGCCTGAGGCTATTTCCATTAACTTGGGATTTCAATCTGGTTGGGAGATTTATTTTTGGGTTTTCTGCTTCATGAAGGAGGGATGGGAGGATGGGAGCAGCTAGAATTTACTTTGTCATTCCAGCCCCTATATTATATAGGCAGGCAGTTTCCAAACTTCCAGGTTGGGGGCCTAATGCAGCTGGAGAAGCCACTCTCTCCACTGGGGGCCCGACTCTCCTACTTGGCTCCAATGATCCTTTCCCTCTGTGAGATGACTGCTATTCTCCCTTGGTAAGTCTGCAGGCTGGGGCTTTTTCTCTCTCTAGTGTAGTCTGCTTGTCTCAAAATCCCATCTTCTAAAGGAAGAATATACCAAACCCTCTTAATTATAGTATCTTTCCTTTCTAAATTTTTTCATAGCTTATGTAACCTGTTTGTACATATTTATTTGCTTTTCTTCATATGCACTTAAAATATGTTTATTGTATATAAATTAAATTTGAATGAAGCAGCTGACATTGCAGCCATGACAAGTTGGGTTGAAGTCCTGCCTTTAAATGCTAAGGATCCATTGTTAGTCTCTAAAATCTTATTCTTATAGGAAACTCTAAGACCATAACTTCAGACAAGGTGCCAACTTACACTGGAAGATTAAATTTCCTCACTAAAGAGAAATACTAGACCAATGAAGTTACAGGTCCAATTCCTATCCTTCACAGTTCCTAGGCACCCTCTATCACTTTCCTATCCTAGTTCCTACATCAACAGACATTGTATAGTGATATAGAAACTCCCCGAGAATCCCACACAGCTTCTTCTGTCTAATGTGGAGGAAGGCAGGGATGTATATTAACTCTTTATGGATGAAGGAACAAAGCATTATTTTGGTTAGTCAGAAATGAATAACTAGAAACCTCTCTGAACTACAATACAATGCACATCCTTAATTATTATATTTGGGTGAAATAACTTTTAGAACTAGATTTATTGTGCCACAAAATTATTAACTCATGCACACACTGGTCTATATCACATAAAAATATTGGATTTTTTCTACAGAGGTAAGTCCATAACAAATACTTTACCAGAGGGGTAACATGTAGTTGGTAGAGAGACATTGTTATTTACCTGCTGTTAATTTTTTTTTTTAAGAATATGAAGGTACTCAATTTACTTTTTAACTCTTTTATGCTATAATGTTTAGGCTACTTTTAGAAAAGAATACTAAGAGTGTCTTATCTCTCACATCATACTTTCCCTTTAATCAAAGTATTTTCTAATTCAAATTACAATTAGTAGTTCATATCAGGTGAGTTTATATAGTTGTTGAATGTAGGAAGCATCCAACTGAGGGCTGAGCTGAGGAATCCTTTAAAACTTTTAACTGTCAAACAGTAGGTGCCTTATTTATTTTCCATGATATCTGTTACCATTTCACACAAGCAGTTCCTATTTTTTTTTTAATTTGGACAGACAGAAAAAGGAAAACAAAAACCACACTTACTCACACATACGTAATCAATGCAATATTGTATAAAATTCCCAAGATTACTCCCACTTTCCTAAAATTTGCACCCAGAATTTATTACTCAAGACAATGTGTAATCTATTCTCTACAGGTTGGAGTGACCTCAGAGTCATATCTTGCTAAATCATTTAGAAGGAAATAGAACCTTGGACAGGGACAGAAAGTAGAATGACATTTATCTGAGGGACTAATTATGATGAGCAGTTTGTGTAACTTGAAGATTAATTATGTTCATAATTAACTTATTTAAAAAAATTTTGTTGTATTATAATACGATTGTAGAGGCAGTATAAAGTAGTGGATAGATCACTGGTCATGAAGTCTGAAAGACAGGCTTTCAGATCTTACCCAATATAATTACTAGCTTTATGAAGTCACTTATGAAGTCACATAATTTCTCTGTGCCATAGTTTCTACATCTATAAAATGAGAGTAATTGAGCATTCAAACTCTAATTCAAAGATGCAATGTGTTTTGGGAAATGACGATATGATCTATCTATTTGACAGATAGATACTTAGGAACACTTAGTGATGATCCAGATGAACATCATGAGAGATGGGTGAAGACTTTCTTTTTAAAAAATATATATATTTATTTATTTTTAGTTTTCAACATTCATTTCCACAACATTTTGAGTTAGAAATTTTTTTTCCCAGTCTTTCACCTATCCCCCCACCAAAAAAGAAAGCCTACAGAATAGTCCTTCCCCTAGTCTGTTCTCTCTTACATCCTCCCCCATTACCACTAACTTTCTAGAAGTAAAATGGATTTCTATACCCCAGTGCCTGTATATCTTATTTCCCAGTTGAATATATAAAAAAAAAACATTTAAAATATTTTAAATTTTTTTTAAATTTGTTTTTAAAACTTGATTTCCAGATTCTTTTCCTTCTTCCCTACTCACGCATCACCACAGGGAAGACAAGCAATTCTCTGTAGGTTGTACATGTGTAGTTACGTAAAACATTTCCATAGATGTTATATTATAAGAGAATAACTATATTTTCCTCTATCCTATCCCACCCCCTACTTAATTTACTTTCATCTTTTACCCTGTCCCTTTTCAAAAGTGTTTGCTTCTAACCACACTCTCCCCCAATCTGACCTCCCTTCTATTATCCCCCCTCTTATGCCCTTGCCCCCTACTGTCCTGTAGGGTAAGATCTCCAATTGAGTGTGCATGTTATACCCTCCTTAAGCCAAATTCAATGAGAGAGAAGTTGACTGTTTCCCTTTCACCTTCCTGTTCTTAACCTCAACAGTTTTCTTATCCCTCTTTTATATGAGATAATTTACCCTATTCTATCACTCCCTTTCTCCTTCTCCCAATATATTCCTCTCTCACCTCTTAATTTTAGTGTTAATATATCATCCCTTCATATGCAAGTTATCCTGTGTCCGCTGTCTATGTATACATGTACATAGGTATACACACACTCACATATATATATATATATATATATATATATATATATATATATATATATATATATATATATATATATATATATATATATATATATATATATACACACACACATATGCTCTCCTATACATAAATATGTATGTATGTGTAGTGGCAAGCATACAAACATTCCCAGGGTGGCTGTGAAGACAGGTTCTTAGATTTGTTTTGCTAAAGGAAAGCAACTCAAAATGGGTTAACAACCTTATTTTAATTAATCAAATATATATTGTTTACCTAGTTCAGGGGGAAAATGTCAGCACCTCAAACTTCAGAGTATACAGAGGTTACAAGCAGAAGTTACAAGACAGAGAAACATTTCAGTAGACGGGCTTCCAAACTGTCCAACCATTACATCCATCCATACCTAATCACAGTTACCTGAGAGGGAAGCATCAACAACTGGGTTTTCAAAGCCAGGGGGCTCTCAATGGCTGTACAAAGTTTTGTCTGGTAAATCAAACAATACTTCTCAAAGTGAGCCCCAAAACAAAGTCATCAGGGCTGGAATAGCCTTCTCAAGGCTCAGAGAATGTAACAACCATCTTGACCCACTTCCCAATCACAAAGTATCCCCTGAGAAACAAGCTTCCCACCACAAGGTCCAGGTCTGCTTAAGCCTAGGGGAAGGGAAGATCTTGAAAATTTATATTCTTGTTACAGTATGTATGTATGTAGGTATACACACACACACACACACATATACCTACATACATGCTGTATATACATACATACATACATACATATATATATATATATATATATATATATATCTTCCCTTCAACTATCCTCATAGTGAGAAAAGTCTCACGAGTCAACAATTATTATTTTTCCATGTAGGAATGTAAATGATTCTTTAATAAATTCCTTATGCTTTCTTTTTGTTGTTTACCTTCTCATGCCTCTCTTGCTTCTTGTATTTTAAAGTCACATTTTCTGTTCAGTTCTGCTTTTTTTCATCAAGAATGCTTGAAAATCTTCTATTTCATTGAATGACCATATTTTCACCTGAAGTGTTATACTTAGTTTGGGTGGGAAGTTGATTCTTGGTTTTAATCCTATCTCTTTGACCTCTGGAATATCATTTTCCAAACCCTTTGACCTTTTCATATAGAAGCTGCTAGATCTTGTGTTATTCTGATTGTGTTTGCACAATAATCAAATTGGTTCTTCCTAACTTTTCAATATTTCTTTTTTCACCTGGGAGCTCTGGAATTTGGCTATAATATTCCTAGGGTCTCTCTTTTGGGGATCTTTTGTTTTTTCAAGAGGCAATTAGTGAATTCCTTCAATTTCTATTTTGTACTCTGGTTCTAGAATATCAGGAAGATTTTGCTTGATAATTTCTTGAATGATGATGTCTAAGGTCTTTTTTTTATCATGGCTGTCAGGTAAATCAATAATTTTTAAATGACCTCTCCTGGATATAGTTTCTCGGGTCAGTAGTTTTTCCAATGAGATATTTCACGTTACCTTCTATTTTTAAAATTGTTTGGATTTGTTTTATAGCATCTTGATTTATCATAATGTTATTAGCTTCCATTTGCTCCAATCTAATTTTGAAGGAATTATTTTCTTAAGTGAGCTTTGGCAATTCCTTTCCCATCTGACCAGTTTATCTTTTTTAAATCATTCTTCTCCTCATTGGCTTTTTGGGCCTCTTTTACCATTTGAGTTATTTTATTTTTAAGGTGTGATTTTCTTCAGTATTTTTTGGGTCACCATGGTCAGGCTTTTGACTTGCTTTTCATGATTTTCTTGCATCATTCTCATTTCTCTTCCCAATTTTTCCTCTACTTCTCTTACTTGATTTTCAAAATTCATCTTGAGCACCTCCATGTCCTACAAACAGTTCATATTTTTCTTGGAAGCTTTTGATGCAGGAATTTCAATTTTGCTGTGTTCTTGTTCCATGCTTTGATCCTATTTGTCCAAAAAGGATTCTATTGTCTGATTGCCCTCCATCTATTTGCTCATCTTGCCAGTAAATTACATGACAGTTGAGCTCTTTACACAGTAAAACTGTGTTTCCAGAGTGGAGAGAGCTGAGTCCCAAATCATTGGGGTTTTCACAGTTGTTTTAGGAGCTGTTCTCCAAGCTATGTGGAGGGTACCCTCTCTACAGCCACCAGGAGCTCTGGTACACTGGCCACATACCACAGGAACACCACCCAACACTGTGACCCAGATTCAAGCTGGTCAAAGCAAGAATGATTACCTCTGACTGGTCACTTGGCCCCCCTATGATTTGTAGACCAGTAGCTCCAGAGTCAGCCATGTGGCAGCAGCAGTAGCTGCTGCACCTCCACCTCTACCACCTCTTACCCTGGCAGCAGGGCCCAGACTGAGCTTTTCTATCACCCATTCCCAACAAAGTTCTCCACTGCCCTTTTACTTTCTCTTCTGCATTATAGGTTGAGAAGTCTGGAAACTTCCACAGCTGCTGGTGATTCACTCTCATAAAGTCTTCTTTGGCCAATTCTTTAATTGGGATTTTATGTACTTACTATGCTTATTTTATATAGGAACATACATGATTACATATATGTATATGTATGTGTGTGTGTGTGTGTGTGTGTGTGTGTGTGTGTATGGAGAGAGAGGGGGAGAGAGACAGAGAGAGACAAAGGCAGACAGAGAGACAGAGGCAAGAGGCAGACAGAGAGAGAGAGAGAGAGAGAGAGAGAGAGAGAGAGAGAGAGAGAACATTCCAAAAGAATAGAAGGGCAAAGGGAATTACTGAGACAGGTTTCTCCATATCTAAGGCCACAATGTGATTTTTAATTTTTTTTCAAATGATTTATTAATTTCTGCTTTACACCATTCATTTCCACCTAATTTTGAGTTAAACATTTTCTGCCCATTTTCCCCCTACCCACCATCCCAAAAGAGTGGTCCCACAGGATATCCCCTCCTCCAATCTGCTCTCTCCCATATCTTCTCCCATAACCTCTGTAACTTTTCTAGTAGTGCATGGTGGATCTCTATGCCCCAGTGCCTGTATAGTTTATTTCCCAACTATATGTAAAACACTATTAATAATAGTATGTATAGGGGGTGGGGGCAAGATGGCAGAGTAGAAACAGCACTTCTGCAGTGCTCCAGCCCAAACCATTTCAAAATAATGTTATAGGGACACTCCAAATGACCTCTGGAGTTCCAGAGCACACAAAATGACACAGAGAAGCTAACCTCCCACTGAGGACAGTCCAGCAGCCAGGGAGGGAGCCCCCAGCAAAGCACTCTGTGAGCAGAGCCAAGGACCGTGTGAGTTGGAAGTTTTAGCCCCAGGGAAGCTGACCAGAAGCCAGCTGGAGGGACTCCAGAACACCAGCAGCTATGGCATTTCCAGAATTTCCAACACATAGATACCAACTACAAAGTGAGAGGTTAGTGCCCCATGGATTTGGGGACTGGTTGGAAGAGTGTGTCAGCTTCTTCCCCTGGAGGCAAGAAGCCACTGAGGATCTGGTTCAGCTTGCTCCACATTGCCACATTGCTGCTTCAGCTCCTAGCCTGTGAACTCTAGGGGGATCCAGAGATCAGTCTGGGGGATAATCACTCTCGATTTACCCTTCATGGATCTGGATTGCAGTCTTGGGTGGAAATCTTGGGGTGTGTGACCAGCTTGCCAGACAATGTGGAGGCTTCACAGAGGCCACCCAACTAATATCTCCAGAAGTTGAGAAAACTCTAACTTTTGGACAGAAGCTCCCCTGCCTGATGGCAGATTCCTACTATGGCGACAAACACAAAAGTCAAGTAATTGAGTGGCAATATGCCTAGGCAAAGGAAACAAAATAAACTGAAAAGTTCAACATTAGACTCCTATTTTGGGGGCAAAGAGGATCAAAGTATGGAACAGGAGGAGGACTGTGAGGTCAGAAATTCTGCACCAAAATCCCCAAATGAAAATACGAGCTGCTTACAGGCCATAGAATATCTTAAGAAGCAGATAAGAGAAGTGGGGGAAAATCGGGAAGAGAAATGAGAAAGATGCAAGAAAAGTATGAAATAAGAGTCAACAGCCTGACTGAGGAAAATAACACCTTAAAAAATAGACTAACTCAAATGGCAAAAGAGGCTCAAAAAGCCAATGAGGAGAAAAAGGCCTTAAAAAGCCAAATTTGTCAGATGGAAAAAAAAATCTCAAAAGCTCATTGAGGAGAATCATTACTTCAGAATTAGACTGGAGCAAATGGAAGCTAGTGACTTTATGAAAAATCAAGGTGCTGTTAGGCAAATCCAGACAAATGAAAGAATAACAAGCAATGTGAAATACCTCATGGGAAAAACCACTGATGTAGAAAATAGACCTAAAAATCTAGAAATCATCCTTCAAGAAATTCTCCAGGAAAATTGCCCTGATGTTTTAGATTCAGAGGTCAAAATAACATTTGAAAGAATCCACCAATCACCTCCTGAAAAAGATCCCAAAAAGAAAACTCCTAGGAATATTATAGCCAGGTTCTAGAATTCCCAGATCAAGGAGAGAATATTACAAGAAGTCAGGAAGAAACTATTTGAATACTGTGGAAACACAATCAAGATAAAACAGGATCTCACAGCTCCTACACTGAGGGACTGAAGGTCCTGGAATATGATATTCTGGAGGTCAAAGGAGCTGGGATTAAAACCAAGAATCACCTACCCAGCAAAACTGAGTATCATGTTTCAGGGGGAAATATGGTCATTCAGTGGAATAGAGGACTTTCAAGCATTCTTGACAAAAAAAAAAAAACAGAGTTGAATAGAAACTTTGACATTCAGACACAAGAAGCAAGAGAAGCTTGAGAAAGTAAACGGGGAAAAGAAATCCAAAGGAACTTATCAAAGTTGAACTATTTACACTCCTACATGGAAAAATGATAACTGTAACTGATGAAACCTTCCTCAGTATGAACCATTCTGTCTCCCCATCTCCTTTCATTATATGCCTCTCTCACCTCGTAATTTCACATTTTAAGTATCATCCCTTCCTATTAACTTAGTCCTGTGCCTTCTATCTATGTATCTATACATAGGTTATATGGGCATATGAATACATATGTGAATGAGTGGATATATGTTTACAGGTATACATAGATAGAGTGCACAGGTTGAATTTAATTGGAAGGAATGATACTTAAGGAGTGAGATTGAGAGGAGAGATAGGAACATAACGAGAGGAGATGGGGAAAGATAGAATAGAGTAAACTAGAACAGGAAGGCAAAAAGGCAAAACCTTATTCTAATTGAATTTGCTCATGGAGAGAATGACATACATACTAAATGCGATATCTCACCCTACAGGAGAGTTGGGGTGGGATAGGGATGGGGGTGGTAATGATGGAAAGGAGGGCAGGCTGGGGGGAGGGAAGTTGGAAGCACCCACTTTTGAAAAGGTACAGGATCAAAGTGTGGAGTGGGCCAGGTTGGAGTTGGGATAGGAGGGAGGGAAATATAGTCAGTCATTTACAATATATCTACTATGGTAATGTTTTGCATAACTACACATGTACAAAGTATAATGAATTGCTTATCTTCCCAATAAGGGTAAGGTACAAGGGAGGAAGGGAATGACCTGGAATTCAAAGTTTTAAAATCAGATTAAAAAAAAATATATACATACTATAATTAATATTATTTTACATACATTTGGGAGATATGATATGCAGGCATTGGAGCAGGGGGATTCAGCTTTCCCTACTGGAAAAGGGAAAGGGGATATGGGAGAAGTGATTGGAGAGAGCAGATTGGATGAGGAGATATTCTTTGGGACTGCTATTCTGTGGTCATGGGTAGGGAAAACATGTGGAAAAAAATGTAACTCAAAATCTGATGGAAATGAATGATGTAAACCAGAAGTTAATAAAGCATTTGGAAAAAAAAAAAAAGATTGACTGTATTTCCCACCATCTTATCCCACTTCCCACTTGTTCTATTCTCTATTTTGATGCTGTCCCTTTTCAAAAGTGGGTACGTCCAACTTCTCTCTCCCCCAGCCTGCCCTTCCTTCCATCATCTTCCCTCTCATCCCCTTCCCCCCTACTCTCCTATAGGTGAGATACCCTATTTAGTGTGTATGTCATTCCCTCCCTGAGCCAAATTCAATGAGAATAAGGTTGACCCATTCCCTTTTGCCTTCCTCTTTTTCCCCTCCATTGTAACGATTTTCCCTTGTCTCTTCTATATGATATAGTTTACCCCATTCTGTCTCCCCATCTCCTTTCATTATATGCCTCTCTCACCTTGTAATTTCACATTTTAAGTATCATCCCTTCCTATTAACTTGGTCCTGTGCCTTCTATCTATGTATCTATGTATACTCGTAAACATGTATACACACATTCACATATATATTCATATACCCATATTCCCTCATATATATATATATATATATATATATATATATATATATATATATATATATATATATATATATATATTTCTATTCCCTTCAACTATTTAAATACTGAGAAAAATTTCATCAGTTACAATTATGGTTTTTCCATGTAGGAATGTAAATTCAAAGGAAAGATTCTCCTCAGTGATCCTTTGGGATTCTTTTCCATCTGGAAAATTTGGTTTTTTAATGCATTCTTCTCCTCATTGACTTTTTTTTTGCATTGAGCCTCTTTTTTTTCATTTGAGTTCGTCTATTTTTTAAGGTGTTATTTTCCTCAGTCAGGCTGTTGTCTCTCATTTCATAATTTTCTTGCATGGTTCTCATTTCTCTTCTCAATTTTTCCTCTACTTCTCTTATTACTTCTTAAGGTACCTTATGGCCTGTAACCAGCTCGTATTTTTCTTTAAAGCTTTTGGTGCAGGAGTTACGACTTCAGTGTCTTCCTCCTCTTCCATGCTTTGATCCTTTTTGTCTCCAAAATAGGAGTGTAAAGTTGGTTTGCTGTGTTCATTTTGCTTCCTTTGACTGCCCATGTTGCCATTCAATCATTTGACCCCTGGGCTTTTTGCCACAATAGGACTCTACCACCAGACTAGGGAGCTTCATCCCAAATGTTGGGGTTTTCTCAGCTGCTGAAGGTAGTAGTAGAGTGCCCTCTCTGAAGCCTCATCACACTCTGGCAAGCTGTTCGCACACCCCAGGACCTCCATGCTAGACCACAATCCAAATCCAAGCAGGTTAAAGCAAGAATGATTACCCCTCAGACTGGTTGCTTGGTCCCCCTACACCCTGCAGGGCAGTAGCTAAAGCATAGGGTTGGCTGCCTGGCCCCTCACCCCAGGGGCAAAGGACGACCATACTCCCACCTACTGGATCCCAAAGTCTACACTGCACTGACCTTTCACTTTGTCCTTACCATCTATGTTTTGATAATTCTGGAAACTGCCATTGCTGCTGGTAATTTGAAGTCCCTCCAGTTGACGGTTGGTCAAGCCTTCCCTGGGGCTAAAACCTCTGGCTTGCACAGGGCTAGGCTGGGTTCCCATAGCACCATGCTGGCTAATTTCTGCCACCCTGCCAGGCTGTCTTCTGTGGGAGTTTAGCTTCTCTGTATCGTTTTGTGGGTTCTGTAGGTCCAAAGTTTGTTCAGAGTCCAATTTTACATGAATTAGGAGAGGTGGAAGCCAGAGCCCCATGGAAGTCCTGTTTCTACTCTGCCATCTTGACTCCTCCCCATTATTTTTGTTTGTGCTCTACAAGGAACTGAGGCAGAAGTTCACCTTTTGGTTGAATTATTTGGAAACTTGCCTCAGTTGTTCATATCTTTGGTACCAATAAAAACAATTCTCCTTAACTAACAAAAGGATGGTTTCAGCCACTTTATTGAAAAGTAATTGATGAATGGGATTTGACTTTTGTTGAGGCAAAGGTCAAAAAGAAGATGCCAAGAATTATCATAATTTCTAATGCTCAGATATCTGTTAAGTATGCTAACTTACCAGAAAAAAAAAGCCAAGACTTCAATGTTTTCCTTATTTTTCATTACTCTGATAGGCTGTTTCAAAAATACTTATATCTTCATTTATCATTAAAATATAATTGACTAGCACTTTGTAATCTTAAATTATTTTTATTGCACTGCTTGTGAGTTTGACAAAAGATTGCAGTTCAATTTTTCCCCTACATTTGACTTCTTTTCAACTTGTCGTGAGTTAACCTTTGCAACTTGTTCAATGAGAAACTCCACTGAACTGTATCACCATACACAATTAATGGTTGAACAGTCTATAATAAATGAAAATGCCACCACTGCTTAGCAATTAGCTTATGGATCATCTCCAACCACTTACACCCTCTTCCGTCTGTAGCATTTAACCATGCTGGGTGATTTAAATTATACTCAAAGTGAATGGCAATATTCAATTACTCTGTGGGTGCATTGTGGGAAATTGTCACCAATGTGATTAATAGTCCTTATGAAAAACAATTAATTTGGTGCCTCATTGCTAGGTCAACTATAAAAGCTAATTTCCTTGAGGAAAGAAATATGTTTATCAGTGAATATTCTTCAGTACTATTTTGATCTAAAATATTAAAACGTTCTCCTTTCAAAACTTCCTGCATTTAGGGATTAGACTAGACTGTTTCCAAAGGTCTTCCTAGCTCTAAAATTCTTTGGTTCTCTGTATGATGAAATCATACCCAGTACTAGTATATGTATAAATTTGAACCATTTTCCCTCCTGCTTTACAAGAGGATATTGTGTGACAGCTAAGTGAACGTGTATAAGAAAATCACCAAATTACATTGAAAACAGGTATAGTTTTCTTATACTTCAACAATCTTTGAGAACTACCAGCTCACAATGACTGGAGTAATGGCTCCAATACAAAGGTATTTGATACAACGCTAGTGGGAGTTCAAGTCCCAGGGAGATGTGTTTTATTTCCAGCACCGCAGAATAAAACCAAAATAGCCAGTGCTTCACACTAAATTGAGTTAAGAAAAAAAAGAAACAAAACACAACAAACAAAGCAAATACTCTTTTTTCAGCGAATGTTCGTATTAAGAACATAAAAGAAATCTTCTTTACTCATTTTCCCCTGAGGGTGAAAAGAGAACTAATTACTCTCAGTTCTCTGGAGAATCACCTTCTACTTTCATTTACATTGTCTCACAAAAGATGTAAAATTAAGTATCATTCTTCCCCTATAAAAATCTTTTGAAGCACTGATTCTGTACCAAGATAGAAAGCAGTCCTAACTAAGTGATATTCCCAATCTTGACAGCTTTTCTAAGTGCATCTTGCCATTGAGGATACAGTATTAACCTAGTCTCTGATCTTCTTTGCTCTCATCAAAGCTACTGTCCAATACTGTGGTTTATACCATGAGAACATTCTTGTGATCTCTACCTTCTTACCAACTTCTCTCTGGGTCTATAACACTTGTTAGGAGAGAGAAAATGTAAGAAACTTTAAATACTTGTGCTGACAGTAACCACATCTGGAAAAAAATAGATATTTTTCCTAACTATACCTTATGGAAACCTCTTCATGAAACAATAGAGTTTCATGTCTATATATTTTGATTTTTATATTAATAGAATTTATTAATAATGATAACAAACGATTTATTCTAAATGGAGAAAAGAAGTATTTACTAGTCAATAGATTCCTGGCCTTATAAAAAGGTAGATATAGGTTAAAATTTTACCACCATATTTACTAGTTATTTAACTTTGGGAAAGTCACTTAACTTCTGTTGTGGAAGAGCCTAGAGCACTTTCCAAGGCATATATACTAAGTCACAAAATGCCAACTGAATTAATGGAGAGAATCATACAGCTTAATGGGGAGGGGTCTCACAAATCCTTTGATTCCTACGGAGTTGTGTTTTATTTCAAACTCTGTCATTTTATTCAAAATTCAACCTCAAGTCTTTATTTCCATCAGAAAGTCAGAAGAATATGCAGTTTACAGAACACTGGTAACATTACTATGTGCATTGGTCTAGTTGTACAGAAAGAATGAGTTACTAAATAATCTGGTTTATAATAGGGTTATGGATTTAGACCTAGAAGGGAACACATAGGGCATCTAATCTAAACCTTTTGTTTTATAGATAGAGAAACCAAGTTTCTGGAAGGTTAAATTATTTGCCTAAAGTCACATCAGTGGGACTTGAACTTATATACTCTAAAACTACAGAGTGAAGGCTTTCCTTTGTACTATGCTGAACCTAATGTGGAGTAGTGATTAGTAGGGCAGCTACAAAACACAGTTTAAGAAGATATATAATTATGCCATAATGATATGACATACCTCCGAGAAAGAAAAAATAGCCTATGGTGTCAAATAATTATAAAGAGGATGGCATGATATAGTAATCCCTGTGCCTGTCCTCAAAGACCTTCCAGCTTAGTACTAAGTACGAGTCTGAACTCTTGTCTGCATAGCCTTCCAGAATACAGGGCCATATTTCTGTAATGATAATGCTATAGTAGAGAACTACAGGGCAGGTTCCCTACACATAAAATAAACTTAATATTTTTAAAATTGATAAGCATAGTCATATAAGTCTTCTTGTCCAAACTTAATTAAATCTTCCTGCTTCTAGACTTCTGTATCTTTGGTTCTTATAACCAAACAATAATATAAGTTTAAATCCACCCAATTAATATCATTTTTCAAATAAGGAAAGTTCTGAGTACTGCCAAGATGTATAAGGATTCTCTTTGTAAAGTTGCCTTCAGGTCAATACCTTTTGACATGATATTTTTTTTAATAAATACTACCATGGTGAACTTAGAACAGCCACACAGTTTTCTTATCTTTGAGAATATTGATTACTGGGGGGCAGGTAGGTAGCACAGTGAATAGAGTACTGGTCCTGGAGTCAAGATGACCCAAGCTCAAATTTGGCCTCAGACACTTAACAAAAAAAAATTGGGCAAGTCAATTGCCCTGCCTTCCCCCCTCCAAAGAGAAAAAAAAATACATTGAGAATATTGATTATGTAAGCTCCAAGGTAACTTCCACCAGTAAGCTCTATCGTGGTAAATTAGAACATATTTAATAAATATATAGGATGGGTGCACTATGTAGTTAATAATTAAAAGCATGATTTTTTCACAGGGAGATTCCAATTATGTTGAGGCAAAAGAGACATAATGAGTAATTTTTGTGCCAAGTTCTCATGGCACAATAATGTGCACTCAAGTTGGTTAAGAGTGGGGTAGCAAAGAACATACATTACTTCAAAGTGATTGCCAGGCAGTCATGGTAGGGAATGAAAGAAGTCATTTTAAAGTTTAGTGAAGGGGGCAGAGCCAAGATAGCGGAGTAGAAACAGCTCATCCAAGCCACTCTGCCCCCACATTCCCCCCAAACGATGTAAAAGGGGACTCTGAACAACTTCTGGAGCCCCAGCACCCACAGAACGACACAGAGAAGCTAAACTCCTGCTGAGGACAGCCCAGCAGCCCTGCAGGAAGGACCAGGACAGCGGTCTGGGACCTGGCAGCGTGCAGTGCGCAGAGCGCAGGAGCCCAGCCGAGCCGAGCCCAGGTCAGCATGAGCTGATGTTTTATCCCCAGGGCGGCAGGGCCAGCAGCCAGCTGGAGGAACCCCAGAACACCAGGAGCTGTGGCGACTCCAGAATTATCAACATAGACTTGCCTGGGACAAAGTAAGAGGTTAGTGTCCTATGGACTTTGGGACTGGTATTAGGGAATGCGTCGGCTCCCTCCCCTGGGGGCTAGAAGCCGCTGAGGACAAACGCCATTTTGTAGTTTTCAGAGGCAGCTCCCGCTCCCAGCCTGCAAATTTGTAGGGAGATCCAGCGATCAGTCTTGGGGGGTAATCGCTCTTGCTTTAACCTCCCTGGATCTGGATTGTGATCTAGGGTGGAAGTCGTGGGTGGGTTTACAGCTTGCCAGAAACGGAAGTTGCCCCCCACACGTTCAGGACGAAAATTCCCCTATCTGGCCTTAAAGCCATAGAGTGGCAACAAGCCCAAAAGTCAAGTAATTAAGTGGCAACATGCCAAGGCAAAGGAAACAGAAAAATGCAACCCTAGATTCCTATTTTGGGGGCATAGAGCAGGAAAAGGATTGTGAGGTCAGAAGTCCTGCTCCAAAAGCCCCAGGGGAAACCATGAATGGGGTGCAGGCCATAGAGGACCTTAAGAAGGACTTTAAAAATCAAATAAGAGAAGTGGAGGAAAAATTGGAAAGAGAAATGAGAAGGATGCAGGAAAAGTATGAAATGAGGGTCAACAGCCTGACTGAGGAAAACAACACCTGAAAAAATAGACTAACTCAAATGGCAAAGGAGGCCCAAAAGGGCAATGAGGAGAAGAATGCCTTAAAAAGTCGAATTTGCCAGATGGAAAAAGAATCTCAAAAGTTCACTGAGGAGATTCATTCCTTCAGAGTTAGACTGGAGCAAATGGAAGCTAATGACTTTATGAGAAATCAAGATGCTGTTAAGCAGATCCAAACAAATGAAAGATTAGAAGGCAATGCAAAATATCTCATGGGAAAAACCACTGACCTGGAAAATAGATCCAGGAGAGACAATTTAAAAATTATTGGACTACCTGAAAGCCATGATCAAAGAAAGAACCTAGAAATCACCCTTCAAGAAATTCTCAAGGAAAATTGCCCTGATGTTTTAGATCCAGAGGGCAAAATAGAGGTTGAAAGAATCCACCGATCACCTCCTGAAAAAGATCCCAAAAAGAAAACTCCCAGGAATATTATAGCCAGGTTCCAGAATCCCCAGATCAAGGAGAAAATACTACAAGCAGCCAGGAAGAAACAATTTCAATATTGTGGAAACACAATCAGAATAACCCAGGACCTGGCGGCTTCTACACTGAGGGATCGAAGGGCATGGAATATGATATTCTAGAGGGCAAAAGAACTGGGAATGAACCCACGGGTCACCTACCCAGCAAAACTGAGTATTTTGTTTCAGGGGAAAATATGGTCATTCAGTGGAATAGAGGACTTTCAAGCATTCTTGAGGAAAAAACAGAATTGAATAGAAAATTTGACATCCAGACACAAGAAGGAAGAGATGCCTGAGAAGGTAATCAGGGAAAAGAAATCAAAAGGAACTTATCAAAGTTGAACTATTTACATTCCTATATGGAAAAGCAATAACTGGGACTGATGATATCTTTCTCACTATGAAAATAATGGAAGAAGGGGGTGTGGTCATATGAATACATATGTGAATGTGTGTGTATATGGTTACAGTTATATATGGATAGAGGGCATAAGTTGAATTTGTTGGGAAGGGGAGAATACTCAAGGGGTGAAGTTGTGAGGTGAGAGAGGAAAGTGTCAAGAGGAGATGGGGAGAGACAGGGTAGTGTAAACTATCCCATGCAGAAGAAGCAAGGGGAAGTGGTTGCAAAAGAGGGGGAGAATAAGGAAGGCTAAAAAGGCAAAACCACATTCACACTGAATTTGGTTCAGGGAGAAAATGACATACAAACTAAATGGGATATCTCAACCTGCAGTGGGATAGGGGGAAGGGGGATGGGAGGAGGGATGATTGATGGGAGGGCATCCTTGGGGTGAGGGAAGGTTGGAAGTACCCACTATAAAAGAGGGACAGGATCATGTAGGGAATGGACCAGGTGGGGGGTGGGATGAGTGGGAGGGAATTATAAGCAGCCTTGTACAATATATCTACTATGATAATGTTTTGCATAGCTAGACATGTACAACATATACTGAATTACTTATCTCCCAAGAGGGAATGGGTGACAAGGGAGGAAGTAAATGGATCTGAAATTTGAGGTCGTAACATTAAATGTTTCAAATAATATATAAATACCATTATTAATACTCTTTTGCTTGTAATAGGGAGATAAGATGTGCAGGCATTGGGATGCAAAGACTCACCTTCCTCTAATGGAAAAGTTGATGGTGGTATGGGAGAGAGCAGATTGGAGGAAGCGATATCTTGTGGGATTACTGTTCTGGGGGGTTGGGTAGGGGAATAATGGGGGGAAAATGATTGTAACTCAAAATCTGGTGGAAATGAGTGATGTAAAACAGAAGTTAATAAAGCATTTGTTTAAAAAAAAAGTTTAGTGAAGGTGTTTTTACAAATATGTGTGAAACATAGTTGTTTCAATGTAAAGAAAAAAACCAAAAATTGTTACCTGTGCCCCTCAAAAATTTGGCACACTTTGGCAAAACTTTGCATACCCTAACCTCATTATGATTCCCTGAGAAAATAGGACTTATACAAGTGAATCATCAAAGACAGAATTTCATCATGTGTGAAAATGTATGGCACAAATGATCAATGCTATGGACAGTAAAAGTAAAGGTTCTTTCAGTTTTATAACATATTTTCAATGAAAATATCTCAATTTTAGATTTAAAAAGCAAAAAAAAAGTAACACTTAATTTAAAATAAGCAGTATTTTTTTTTACTTTGTTATTATGTCTTTTATTTCTGAGGCCCTTCACTCACCCCTATATCTGATCTCCCACAGTCCTGATATTAGATCTTGTGTACTTCCCAAAGATTCCATTCATGCTAAGATTGATCTTTACTCACTAATAAGATTTTTAAAAGGTAAGAAAAAGGAAACATCATGAGACAGGCATAACCAAGACAAGCAACTGTGGTATGGATTATGAATCATTGTACACATGAAGAGAGTTCCAATTGCTCTCCCAGCATGCTGCTTGGTAAAGCAGTATGAGGTAATCACCATGGCATGCAGACATGGCAGGAATTCTATTGTGCAATCTACATATGTGGAGAGCCAATTGCAGGAATGTGGACTATCAGTTGAGTGAACACAGAATGCCTAAGGAACCTCATTGCTATTTCTAAAGGCTAGCTGTTATAGAAGCAATTACCAGACTGATATTGACAACCATTCACCAAGACTCCGTAGAAAATAGATGGTATGCTGCATTCTAAATCATATAAATTTCTCTCTACATGGGGAAGAGGGAGGAAAAGGTGATTTAATAAGATTATTAAAGCAGACTCCTAGTTATATTTAGAAACTCTAAAAAGTAACTCTAGAAAACACTAGGAAAGTATTTTTTTTCTCAAGTTGTTTTCACAAAAGTAATACATTTAAGATGTGGGAACATCAACGTCTTGAGAAAAATATAAAGAAAAATGTAAAACGATATTAGATAGCATAAAATCTAAGCCCTGCCTCCAAAAATACCATACCTAAACCTCAGCAGATGTAAAACATAGTTTGTCATCATCATTGTTTTTTAACCACCAATATTTATTAGTCATCATAGGGACAGACAGAAGGAACATTGTCCTGGCTACAAGAGTTCAACAATTTAATAATCTAATTAATGTAACTGTAGGTATTATGGATAAATTTCTACAAAGTGTGATAAATTTAAGGCAGAATTCAAACTTGTGGTACTTCTGTGGTAACTTCAGGGTTAAACAGAACAATATTGCAGGTGTCACTCTAAAATCAATCACTTTGCCTTGTGCTCTTTCTCATAGCTTTCTCTGGGGGGATGAGAATTTGGCTCAGTTTGTGCTCATTTAGGATCTCTCCACCACCCCCCCAGGAACATTAAGATATAATAAACATCTATGTATATGTCTCTGTCCACACACACACACACACACACACGGCAATGGAAATTGAAGTTCAACATAATATACAATAATATCTTCAGAGAAAAAGCAAATTGACTAAAATTTTTGAAATAATATCCAATAAACAATAGAAACTGCTGTATACATATGTGCATGTCAAATATGATAATACTTGTAAAGCTCCTAACATGGTACTTGGTACATAGTAGGCATGCAATAAATCTTATTCCATTCATTTCCCAATATATGCATATATGTTTATATTTTCATAAACATACACATAAATATATGCACACACATACATATATATATGTTAATTAAAATGGACATTTTGATTGATTTATGATTTAATTATCATAGTAATCCTATGGGGCAATTATTCTATAGATATGAATTGCTAACTCCTTTGTAATATAGCTACCTAGGGCACCTTAAGGTTAAGTTAACAAATGGCACAGGATCAAACAACCAATATGGACCATTGGCCTTGATCTCAGATCTCTTTCACTCTGAGGGCAGCATTGTGTCCACTTGACCAATCTATTGTCCAGGTGTGTGTGTGTGTGTATGTGCATGTGTGTGTGTGTAGAAATACATGCATCATCTTCATCAGTTTTGAATATTGATATAATAACTAGTGAACTAATTATTCTTTTTTTATGCTTTTTGGAGGGAAATTGGGGTTAAGTAACTTGCTCAAGGTCATATGGCTAGGTTTTTTGTTTGCGTGTGAAGTGCCTGAGGCTGGATCTGAACTCAGGTCCTTCTGACTCTGTGGGCCGGTGCTCTACTCATTGTGCCACCTACTCGCCCCTGAATTAATTATTCTTGTTGGCTGATTCTTAAAAAAAAAGCATTTCATATATTTTTGCAATATAAGGTGCATATACTTCCATTTATTAATAATAAATAAATTATAAAAGTAAAAAAAGCCATTTGTATAATTGTTTGCAGAAAATGTTATTTCTAATGAAGTTTGTTTTGTAGCTTATTGGAAAATGTCTATGTCGAAACAAATTATTATAATTACTTTAAAATATTCTATATAATAGGAAAGTGGGAAAAGATAGAAATAAATCAAAGAGGTATGAAGGAAGGAATGAAGGAACGAAGGAAGGAAGGAAGGAAGGAAGGAAGGAAGGAAGGAAGGAAGGAAGGAAGGAAGGAAGAATGGAAAAAAGAAAGAGAAAGGAAAAAAGAGGAAGGAAGAAAAAAGGAATTCTAGGGTTACCAATTTACCTAGAATATTTTATTTTAGCCAAATCCTTTTTTCCCCTCTGTACTGCTAAAAGGTTAAATGTAAAATATGTCTGCCCTCTCAAAATTATTTAATTCACAGAATGTCACTCATGTCATAGTGTACTAATAAATTGAGACCTGAAATCTTGGACTTGTAAAATGTAATATGAACCTATTTCACTCCTCTTTAGGAATTCTGATTGAACCCATAGGGAAATGCATAACTACCTGACTCTAGAAATCTACTGTACAATTCTCTAGTAGCCTCTAGGATAAACCTGACAGTTTTTTTTACCCTTTTCTAATAAGAGGAGCTTGGTGGTTTAATGGATAAAATGCTAGTTCTTGAGTCAGAAATAATTGAGTTTGAATCTGGCCACAGATCTTTACCAGCTTTGTGGCACTACATAAGTCACTTAATCATTGTTTGCCTCAGTTTCCTCATCTGGTAAATGAGGATCACTGTAACACCTACATTACAGAATTGTGAGAATCAAATGAGATAATATTTATGTAGTAATTAAAACATTGTCTGGCCCATAATAGGTACTTAATATTTATTTAAAGTGTGGAAGAGTGCGTTTGAAAAAAATGTAAGCTTTGATAATTGTTATGATAGATACTCTGTCTAGAGTTTGAAATATCATTAATTTCCCTGCTTTTAAGAAGAGTACTTTAAGTGTGATTTCTACAAATTTAATTAAGAAAGATTGAAAAATACATAAGTGTGCCCGAATTATATTTTTGCCAAAGGTGAATGCCATATTGAAATCTAAGGGAAAGGGTTTTCAGATGCAAAGGAAGGAGTAAACATCTTAGCAATGGCTTAAATAGCTCAATTATATCAAAGGAGGACATCAAGACAATGAACATTATCTAGGAAGACTACTTTAATATTTTATTTTTTTTCCAGACACCTTGTTAAGTGGTTTACAAATATTATCTCATTTTGTCCTTAAAATAACCCTATGAGGTAGGTGCTATTATCTTCATTTATAGTTCAGGAAACCAAGGTGGATAATGGTTAAATAAGTTGTCCATGGTCACACATGTAAAACTGTCTGAGCCCAGATTTCAACTCACTTCCAGTTTCATTAAACCAAAATGGAATATGTGATGTATAACTTGGCTGATCGTGATAACTAAGTTGGAAGTAAGCCAGCTGTTAACCAAGAAAAATTTTTACTTTTTTGCAGGGCAATTTGGGTTAAGTGACTTGCCCAAGATCACACAACTAATGTGTGTGTGTGTGTGTGTGTGTGTGTGTGTGTGTGTGTGTGTGTTAAATGTCTGAGGCTGGATTTGAACTCAGGTCCTCCTGACTCCAGGGCTGGTGCTCCATTCACAATGCCACCTAGCCTCCCTATCCAAGAAGAATTTTTAAATAGACATTAGACCTTCCTAACTACTGGTTGGAAGTAACAAAAATCACAGCTGAAGCCCAGGAGGAGTTAAAGAATTGAGGCTTTGTCAAACCTGGGCTAAAGTTCTTTCCCTTTGCTGAAATGGATACTTTAATACACCAATTGAAAAGTACACTGTAACACTCAGGAGAGTCAGGGGCTGGACTTAAAGACTGTATCTACCTCATAGATAAGGTATGAATAATAAGCCAATGGAATCCAATGAATCATCCCATCCAACAGATATGCCATGCCCTGTGAAGAGCCCAATAAGTGAAGAATCTATCCCAGTCCAGAAACCACAGCTAAGTGGCAGAGTGAATTGCCTAAACCAGGTATCAATGGTTTCCTGATGGTTAGGCAATTTTCCTGCTTGAATCTAATAGCTACTAAGTCATATGAGAAACCAGTCTGGTAGCCAAAAGACCTGCTTGATTCAGTTCAACATGTGCTTTTATGTGTGTGTTTATGCATATATATGTATATATATATGTGTGTGTGTGTGTGTGTGTGTGTGTGTGTGTGTGTGTGTGTGTGTAATATATCATTGTGCTTTGAGTTTGTGTTCCCTTCTCCCACCCACAGACTCTGTTTAGTTGTGCCCAAGACTGGTTTTGGGGGGATATTTTGTAAACACTGCTCTTGATGTTCCATTTGAATAAGTGACTTTGATAAGAACTAATTCTAGAGTCTGTTTGTTACTAAGAATGGGATAGCCAACCATGGGATTACTTCTAAAACAATGAAGAAATAGCAACAACCCCTCTGGGGATTACATCTGACAGTGTATTATGAGGTAAGGGAAAGAGCCCAAAAGGGTTTTTATAAAACAAATTGTTTTTTCTCATACATGTGAGGAATACATCCATGTAAAATTAATATGTTTTGTATATAACATAGATCACATAACCTTGGAACACATCCGACCTATAGATTTTATTAAATCTACCAGCATTTGTTAGCCACCTACTATATACCATATAAGGCATAGCCCATAGCCTTTTGTAGAATTGGTGCCTGTTGTCTCATTAAATGGTTAATTTTCAGGGATGTTTATATATGTATGAGTGGTATTATCAAGAGAACACTGAAACTGGGTTTGACTCTGGGTTTGATTAAATGTAGCATTACCAGCCATATAACCTTGAGCAAGTCCTTAAACTTAAAAAACAAAACAAAACAAACAGTCCTTATCCATAAAATGGAAATAATAATGCTAAAAATCTTAGATTATGAATAAAAGGCTTTATAAACCTATATAAAGCTTTGTAAAGCTTCTAGACAATTACATCAATATGGACAGAGAATGTATCTTATTTAAATTTTGAATGTTCCTGGCACAACAGTTAAGTATAAGAAATGTCACAAAAATCTTATTTTCTGTTGCTTGTTTTTTTTTTTAATAAAATAACAATTAAACATGGCCAATTTTGTTTGTAAGGAATCAGTTAGTAGAATAATCTATGACTATTATACATGCTGCTATTAGGTTTACAGAAGTATTGTAAAGTGATGGCTAGACTTCCTTTTGTGTGTATTCAGAGGTGCAGTATAGATTGGGAATACCTAATCATTTTATTCATATAACTATGTAACCTTGATCTGTAGTTTTCTTTTTGTTTTTTTTTGTCTTTATGATCTTTAGTTTTCTTAGGGTCCTTGTTTTCACTTATTATGTATTAGAATTGCTGGGAAGTAAGAATGTTGCTTTTTCTACCATCAACTTCATGATAGGAAATTTAGAAGTTAGGCACTGAAAGAAGGCTGCTAATAATGCCCTTTCAATGATCTTGCCTACCTTCTTTAATACATTTTAAATGAATTAGAAATACTGTCTTTTTGCTATTTAGAGAAAATATATTCATTGAAAAATTATTCTTTTTTTTTCTTGGTAGAAGTGCTGAGTTGTCCAGAGTACCTATTAAATACCTCATTAAGAGCAATATGTCTCTCTGTAATGAGCAGGAACTGTATAATAATGAGGTTGTAATTTAAGTTTGAATTTTAAAAGAAAGGATAGTCATATTGTATTTTCTCATTATGAATTAAAATCATATGCTTTATCAAAATATATATTTTTTCCATAAATATAAAATCATTTCAATAAGGTGGTCGTAAATAGCATTCCTCACATTTTATAATATTATGTGATATCATTGATTTGGGATAGCATTGTGCAATTGGCCAGCTGTTGCTGTCCTTTCCTCCTTATCCCTTTTGACTTTGGAGAATTTACTAGCTAGTCTAATGTTAGAACATTAAGTTCTCTGTCTTTTTTTTTTTTAACCTAAAGACTACTCAGGTCTATGCAGACCCCTCCATACTGGATTTACAAAGTTTATATGAAATAAAATGTTAGTAGTAAAAGGTATAATTGTTGAGATTTCTTAGGAAAATTAATAAAATTTAGGCGGATGGTTAGTACTCTACCTTAATTAAAATGTATTTTTATCTCCTACTAACCATTGTAATGAAAATGCAAATTTAAAGATCTTCCCTGCCCCTAGTTTAAGTGCACCTGGAGACTGTGGTGGGAGGCTTGTTTTTCAGGAAAGCCCACACCTTGATACTTTGTGATTGGGCAGTGGGTCCAGAAGGTTGTTACATTCTCTGAGCCAGGAGAAGGCTATATAAACCCTGAGGAGAGGCTTTGCTTTGGGGCTCACTTTGAGAAGTGTTGTGTGATTTGACCAGATGAGACTCTGGGAAGCCGTTGTTGAGAGCCCCCCGGCTTTGAAAACCCAGATGTTGATGCTTCCCTCTCTGGTAACTGTGATTTGGTATTGATATAATGTTTGGACAGTTTGGAAGCCTGTCTTTGATCTGTAAATTCTGTAACTCTGAAGTTGGGGGTGTTGACCTTTTTCCCCTGAACTAGGTAATGTGTGTTTGTTTGATTAAAGTAAGTTTGTTAACCCATTTTGAGTTGCTTTCCTTTTGAAAAGCAGGTCTAAGAACCTGTGTTGGCAGTCACCCTGGGGATGTTGGGATGCTTGCTGCTACAACCATTGACCTTTTATAAGTGATGCTAAATTCACTTTAGCAAAAATATTAGGGAGTGGGGAAGGAACAAGTAGAGTTTCTTACAGTGTCTTTTCATATGGAAGTTTAAATTGTAAAAAGAAGACTTTTTTTCTTGGAACTTCTAATCTTTGAATAAGTGGCTACATTCCAGTCTTTTCAGTTTGAGTCTTCTGCTGTGAGATGTTTGTGGGGACTAATGGCTCTCTTTGATCTCTTCTATAGGTGAGCCTCCCTTTGCTTTATTTATAAAACTCCTCTTACCCCCTCCTGATTCTTAAGACCTGGGGAAGGCTGACTCCATTGTTGCTGCTCTTCAACTATCAAGGTATCCAACACTTCCTCTCCATCTGTCTCTCTGTAGACTCTGTGTGTGTGTGTGTGTGTGTGTGTGTATGTGTGTGTAAGCACAGCTGAGTCAGCATTCTTACTCCAACAAACCACCTGGACAGAAAGAATATATAGATGAACAGGAATCAGATCACAATACCTTTTGGTAAATCACTCAACCTCTCTGTGTTTCAATATCGTCATCTATAAAACAGGTCATACTAGATGACTTTTACTGTCCTAAATCTATGATCACAAGGCTGGCTCAAAGAGTAGTCCAAAGGCTCTCCTCAAAGCTGAGAGGGGAGTGCCTTTCCCCATGAACCACAAATCTCAAGATGCCGGATAGTTCTCAAACCCTTATTAAAGTTATATATACTTTTTCTTCTTTGACTAAGATCCTCTTCCAATTCTTCATCATGTTGGAAAGGTGACCCAGGGTTCTAAAAGGCTATTTGTTGAAGCTTAAGTTCTTGAGAACTCTCTAGCCTCATTTTAAATATACCCCAAATAATGGGCACCTAAGGACCAGTCTAACAAAATTCATGTATTCTTATGCTATCATGATATTTTGACTAAGGAACTTCATTGAGATGGGCTCTTGAATAATACAAAAATTTGCATAGTTCACTGGTGACATGAATATTCACAAAAAATAGGTTACAAAAATAAATCATTTCATATTATATATATGTATATACATATATATGTGTGTATATGTGTATATGTATGTATATGTGTATATACATATATACACAGATACATATATGTGTATATGTATGTATATGTGTATATACATATATACACAGATACATATATGTGTATATGTATGTATATGTGTATATACATATATACACAGATACATATATGTGTATATGTATGTATATGTGTATATACATATATACACAGATACATATATGTGTATACATGTATACACATATGTGTCATAAATAGAAAAGTTACATAGTAATTGGCAAATGTTTTTTTTGCAATTAAAAAATATTACCATATTTTCACTATTCCAATGTCAATAAAGTATTCTTATTCAAACATGTCTTTACATGAGATAAAAAAGTAAAGAAAAGGGCATTAAATATGTTTAAAAGTGAAATTCTCTTAATTTTTTCAATAATCAATAATAGGGAATGTAAGAACAAACTACAAAAAAGAAGAAAAAATCTTTCTGATATGTAGGACTCCATCAACAACTCACCACCACCTCCATCATCTCACTAGATTGCTTTCTTTTCCATATTTTTGGTAGAATGTAGAGCATTTTACAAATGGAAGCTATAAATCACTGGAATTTAATTTGTTTTGATACAAGGGACTCCTCAGCAGTGTCAAGGCCTTTTCTACTCACACATCTTTATAATTATTCAATGTTTAGGTCAAGCAGGAAAACAATTTGTTATTCTTCCACAGAAAATTCAACTGTGGTAGTAAACTAAGATATAGGAATAATAATGATCCACCTGCAAGCTGTCACAGTTTTGAGAACAGTAATATAGTAGAGGTGCTTTCACTCAGATTCCAATCCTTGATATTGCTTCTTGCTAAAATGTACAGATATCCATCTTCTTTGCAAAAACAATTTGGGACCTAGGCAGTCACGAACTGATGGATGTTTTGAAAACACCTTGTTTTAATTTTGTCCCCCAAACATTAATATTTTCTCATTTTGGTCCATTGAAAATAGATGTTTCAATTCATTAAGGAAGATGAAAACACTAATCTACTCATGATGATAAAAAAGAGCTGAATATCATTATAAAAAAATACCCAGGCTCAGCATTCAACAGAGCCATTCAATAGCAAGCCTGATTTGTCTGACTCATATGCTTTGCTACTTGGATGCTGAAAAACATTTGCCCAGACTTTGTTAGAATTCTCAGCCACACATCATATTTTTCACTTGTCATATGGTGTATCAGGAGCTGTCCAAATTATTAGGCCGAGGTAAAAATAAAGTAGTTTTCCCTGTGCATGTAAGTCAGGACAGGTTCTCCAATGAGCAGTTGCTTAGGTATTTTTAGTAAAAATAATGAAATGTAAACAATTAATTGAATTGAGCATTTATAGAAGTCTTTATTATCATGCCCTAGGTATAAAAGAGCTTGACACATTGCAGTATAAATTCCAAACCTTTACATTTTCATTCCTTTCACACACAAGCTTGTGAGGGAGATGATTATCTTTTGGCATTTATATAGCACTGCAATATTTGAAGTGTTTTAGTTTTATTAGTTCTCAATATAATTCCTGAAAGTTGGTAAACACTCTAATCTCAATTTTACACATGAGGAAAGTAGGATGCAAATACTGCTCATGCCAATCAATCAACAAAGCCTTTATTAAGCGTTTGCTATACTCTAAGCATTGTGCTAAGAGCTGGGATATAAACAGGAAAAAATACTGCCCTCAAGATGTTTATATTTTAATGCCTTATAACAGACTGGAAGAAGGGTGAGTTACCAAGGGAGGTTGCACTGGATCAACAAATAGGTAAACTGTAAGCATTTGAAAGAGTCGATTAATTGCAATTAACTGTTACCATAGCTATCAATTACGTATAAACCTTAGTTATGTAATATCCCAGCGTAGTCATTCAATCAGTAAGCTTTCAGTGTGTTTACTTCTCTTGTAGTCCAATTAAATCTTAAGGTAACCATACCTCTAGTAAAAAGGAAGCTAGAATATTGGGAGTTTGGGAAAATGTTCTGCTAAAATCTATCAAAGTGAGAGGAAGGCATCATTTGTATGAGAACAATTCCTATATCAACATCTGTCTTTGATGCCACATGAACTGAAGGGTTAATATCTCACCATAACCCATCTTTGTGGTACAGATGGCATTTCCATATCACAGAGGCATTATGCTTACTGTTTTACTGTAAGTCCATCTACACATATATGTTATGATACAGATCATATGTTCTTATGATTAAATTGTGTGTATCTTTAAGATGCTGCATAAATGGTAGGTATTATAACTTTTTAAAAAAATATTTGTTCCATAATAAATCTTCTTTTTAGTTCAGAAGTAAGTCTGGTCAATGCTTTTGATATCAGAAACCTAAATCAGTGTCAATCAACTGAGACATTAGGTTTTATAAAAGTGGCATTTCAGACAGAAATCTTTAAAGAGAAGAATGTATGTGATTCATCATTGAGAATTTATAAATGTTTTTTGATAATAAGGTGTACTCTGTGAAAAAGGCATAGATATAGTTAAATATTAGATATACATGAATTCATTACATAAAAAATTGGTTTGAAAGTGTGACTTTTTATTCTGCAAAGAGGTTGAAAAAATCAGTATGTTGGACAAATGGACATTTTGTTTCACGAACTATTATCCACTCTGAAAATTTCCAACTGCAGAATGAGACATTATTTTGTTGACAATATGGGATTTTGTTTTGTTTAACAATTCATGATTGTTAAATATTTTTTCTTTTTTATTGGTATGGTAAATTAGGACAGAGAGAAGATAGATGATTGTCAGTTAAAATATATATTTTGAAAATATCCAAGAATTATTTACAGTGAATAATTATATTGTTAATTTAATGGTTCTGTTGCTTTGGATTGTGTTTTAAGAATATGGGTGAAGAGCTGTGCAGGATATTATGAATATGACATTTTCGCAGGTAACTTATACGTTACTGAATTTTTGCAATGTAGCTTACAATTTCAAGTTTGTCCCATTCTTTCTTTTTTTACCTGAAAAATTCTAATCCATATTCAAATAAATTCCCTTGGTTTATTTCAGTTAACTTTTTAATTGATCTTCCCATCTTTAGTTTTCTACACTATTTCTAATTTATTCTGCATATTTACAGTCCAATAAACCTCCTTAAAACACGACTTTTATTGTATAATTGTCTTGTTCCAAAATCTACATTGTGTCATTGTGATTCATGGGCCTATAACCAAATTTTCCATTCTGGAATCTAAGAATTCAGTTGTCTTTCCCTTTGATCTACCATTTTACTATTTACTATTGTTTTTACTATTATTTCTTAACTCTATTCACTATTTTACTATAATCCTTAACTCTTTTTATTATTTACTACTGTTTCTTAACTCTGCTTGAAATAGATTTTTGGGACTAGTAAGGCATTTATTTCCATATTTTTTTCATTCCCATCCATCACACACATTCACTCTTTTCTGATTTTTCCTCAAAATTTACTCATTAACTAAAATTTATTGCTATCCTTGGTCAATCCAAATTCTATCTATCCTTTAAGATATATCTTAAAATGTGGCTCCTCCATGAAGGTATATTTACCAAATGCAGCCATCTTTTTCCCCCCAAAGAACTTTTAATCTCCAAAGATCTGAAACTCAGTTTTGCACTTAGCATCATAGATTTAAAACTTGAAAAATCTTCAGTGAACATTTGGTAGACTAGATGTGGAAACCAACATTTAGGTGATATGAATTGGCAAAGTTCCAACAGACTATGTGGCAGAAATAGCAGTTGAATCTGGGTTCTATAGTACCAAATCCAGTGCTTTTTGCATTGTCTTTCTTTTTTATAAATGTAATCTCTGTAATTAATGTGTAAACTTTTAAGGGAATTTTTTTTTATTCTCCCACAGTGTCAATCATAATGTTGTTACATAATATTGGTTTAAGAGATTTACTGAATAATTCCAGTAATGAGTTGTAGTCACTATGCAATCATATATTGCCTCCAAAGATTCACAATCATAAAGAAATGACTGAACTAGTTTGAGTATTTTATTATAGCTGAATTTTCTATTTAAGTGAATTTTTATTTTATTTTCCTAGTGAACATTACATTACAAATTACACCTTTGGTTTCTGTTCTATACTAAAAATTTGGCAAAATAGTTGGGAAAAGAAATGTGCAAATACAGAACAAAATTTATTCTTGGAATCTAGTAATTTTATGGCTCAGGTTGTATTGATGTGAGGTTTCCTTTTAGTTATATATGTATATATATATATATATACATATACATGTATATACATATATGCATATATATGCATGCATGTGTGTATGGGTATGTGTGTGTGTGTTTCAAAACCATCTATGCCAGGGATTCTTAAACTTTTTTCCACTTGCAACTCCTTTAGCACTTCTTAAACTGCTGGTTGTGACACCATATATGGAGTTGTGACCCATGTTGCTGTGCCTATCCCATGTAACCTTCTTTAACCTAGTTTTCCTGTAAGTTAAGAACTAGAGAAGTCATCTAATAGGCTAAGACACTTCTTTGCCCCGGTAGATATCACAAGTATAACAATGGAACATGCAGAATGTTCATTGATTATCCATCACTCTTGATGTGTGATGGACCCATCATGTTTTGTCATATATTTCTTTGATGATATCATTTATATAGCTTTATTTTTGAGCCAAAGTATGAAATACAGTTTTTTTCAAGTCACATCATAAACTTCTTAATACATTACATGATGGTGGTGGGGGATCTGTGGGAGAGTCAGGTATGTTGTAGAAGTGATTAATGCTTCAAATAGTGGTTGTATTGTATTACCTTTTATGTTCCTTCTGGACCTGTTTTGTGTGTGTGTGTGTGTGTGTGTGTGTGTGTGTGTTTGTAAAAACTGGACTAAATTTGCAGAATCATAATTCCTCAGTGAATCCATTGGGAACAAAAGGGAAAAAACAATATTTTTTCTTTTACTTTTTTAAAGAAAAATTTGGGGTAAATATCCTCATATTTCTCATTACATTGATTAATCCTCTATTATACTATTGTAGATATGAGCCGAAATGATAACAGAAGCATATTGCAAATTAAAAGTATGCTAATAAAACTTGAAATCATCTATGTAATAACAATGTGAGTCTCCAAGATTAACCAGAGTAAAAGTTTGTTCAACAGATGCTCTGAAAAGTGCTAAGTTGAAGACTTGAAGACTATAGACTCTAATTAGAGACAGTAGAGTAAATTGAGAAGTGACTTTAAACTCTAAAGATCTGGGTATAGACACCACTTCTGCTATACTGGCTGTGTGACTATGGGTATGTCCCTTAACTATTAACTGCCTCAGGCAACTCTTCAAAACTGAGAGTTGCTGTGCAGTTGCACCTACAGCATCAGGAGTTTTCTTGCTAGGTTTTCCTTACACTGATGAAATCACAAAAAGTTTAAGAGATAATCTACTGACTATAGAAGAAATTTCAAGTAGTTGAAAAGATTAAAGCTTAATATTGTTAGACTGTAGGGGAATCATAGAAACTTTGAGATCTGTAAGATGTGATTTGGTTCTACCCAGCTTATATAATACAACTTATAAACAATATCACAATGTAGTGATCTAGCTGAGATACCTCATTTGATTATGAATGAATTCTTTTTCTTCTGTTGAGTTGATATAAAAAACTCTCTAAAACTTCTTTCCTTTGATCCTAGTGTTGTCCTCCAACAAAAAAAGAACAGGTTAATTCCTCTTCTGTATGTCAATCCTTCATATATTGTATGATAGGAATTTTGTTATGCAAAGTATTTTCCAGGCTAAGCATCCCTAGTATCTTAGAACAATTATTGCAGGGCATACATACTAACCTCCATATTGTTTGCACTTTTGTTATAGATTTCAATTTATCTATGTACTTATAAAAGGGCAAGAGCAAGAAGAGTATATTAGGTACCATTTGACAAGGATATAGACTGTGTGATAGAACTGTTTCCTTCTTTGTTTTTAAAACATTACTTTGCTTTTTCTGTTAACCTTAATAAACAAGATAACCTTAATAAATAAATTCAATCTCTTTATGATTCTTATGAAAAATTATTAATTCATATTGTATTTTTAATTCATTTTTCAACTGTTTAATCATAGCTTAAACTTCTTGTCCATAGATTACCTGAACAAATGTGAAGGAATGTAGTTCTCCCTTTGTAAATAAATACCATTATTCTAGATAGTCAAGGTCTTTTGGATCCTGATACTGCCAACCAAATTATTAGCTATCTGTTCAATCTTCATGCCATTCAATTTTTTTTTTTGCTTAGCATGCCAATTATGTGTTCATCCAAGCTTATAAAAATGCTGAACTGAAGAGTACCAAGGACAAAGACTTGTGATACTCCCTCAAAGACTTTTCTCTTCATCAATCCATTAATAACACTTCCCTGCATGCAGCCATTTGAATAGCTTAAAATTTCCTTAAATTTGCAGTTCTGTTCAGATTTCTCCATATTTTTTGGGAGGTGATCATTATGGAAAGTCATAATATCTTTACTGAAATTTAGGTATAGTCATGCATATTTGTCATGAATTAAACTAAATGAACCCATGTTATCTCAGAATGATTATGGTTCTCCAAACCCCACCTTATTTATCAGATCATACCTTGAACTTCAATTTAAAAAAATCCTTATTAGGTTATTTATATAAGACGTGTACAGCAGTCTTTTGCATGATTTTCAACTATAGGAAGACACAGCTAGATGGCTCAGTGGATAGAGGACTGGACCTGGAGTTGAGAAGACCTGAGTTCAAATATAGCCACAGATAATTAATCAGCTGTGGGACCTTGGGAAAAATCACTTAAACTTTTTTTGCCTTATTCCACTAATGAAACAAATGTTAGATCACTTCAGTATTATAGCTGAGGAAACTCCAAGGACAGATTTGTCCATGGGGTCATGAAGAGTCAGATACTACAGAATATCAACAACAACAGTTGGAGAAAAGAGGAGAATGCAGTCTTTTGTAATTTCCTTGCTTCTATTAGACATTATTTCTATTTTCTGTAAAGCTCAATCCATTTAACTTTTTGGTCCTATTTTGAATTCCTTAATTTTTAGAATTTAATTTGTAAGATTTTGGGTTATATATTAAAATATGTATATGCTATCTATCTATCTATCTATCTATCTATCTATCTATCTATCTACCTATATGTACACATGCACATAGGGAAATAAACATTGCATTTATGTGTATATATATACATATATATACACATAAATGCAATGTTTATATATATATATATATATACACATGTATACATACATGTGAGGGAAAATATAACACTTAGTAAGTGCTTGAAAACTTAAAAGGGACAGAGTAATATATAAATATGTATATACTTATATATTTCTATGAATATATGAATTTTATTTATATGATATGAATTTTATTTATATGAATTTATTTTATGGATATATTTATATGAATATAAATGCATATCCATGTATATAAAATATATTATATATATATTTACATATATATGCATCCATTTGTATGTATGTATGTATGTATGTATAAATATGTTTGTATATATGAGGTGTGTTCATAAAAGATATCCTAAAAATAGCTTTGTTTTAATAGCTAAAGCTCTGTCTCTATCTGTCTCTCTGCCCCAGAACATAATCATATATTTTTATCTCTCCATAAGTAAACAGGAGTATACAATTACATGTATATGTAAAATATGTATATGTGTTTACAGTGTGTGCATGTGCATTGCATACATTTATATATACACACATATATACATATACATACAAATATATACATATGTACATGTATACTATAGCTTCCCCATCCCCCATTAGGTTAAAGTCTCCTTGAGGGCAGGGATTAGTCTTTCTGTTCATTAATTGTATTCCCAGGGTTTAGCACAGTGCCTGGTAAGCACTTGATAATGTTTGTTGGATTGGCTATGTATACATAGATGCACATATACTTTACATATAGATATTTACATATGTACATATGAATTATATATTTATGAGCATCTCTGTAACTTTTAATATTATAAGCGCTTTGTATGTTTTTTCTTTGGACCTGAAAACAATCTTGTGATGTAGGTCCATTTTATTTAAGATGAAGAGACTGAAGCATAGGTTAAATGAATTCCCCATAGTAACACAATGACTAGTTTTCAGGAGCAGCTTTTTCCAAATCTTAGTCAAGCTATTTATTCAATACCTCATTCTATACTGAATCATAGTGCCTCATAATTATTCCTGTATCATCTAGTTCCAAGCTTAGTGGAAAGGAAGTGTTAAATAGGTCTTTCTCCTCTTGAACCAGACATGAGACTTTGTTGTATATAGCCTGTGGCATCTGAATCATGAGTGTGGAAAACAGAGTGTTAGTAATCTCTTCCTTTCTGTCTGTTGCCCTAGGGTACTAACCCACTTTTAGCACAAAGTTGGGCAACATTAGGACCACTGAAACAGTTAAGACAGGAAGAAAGATCATTTATAATACTGAATATTGCCCAGAGTAGGAGAAAAAAATAAGACTTTCTCATTTTCTTGTCCCTTCAGCTCTGAAATTAAGGAAGGTCATTATCTTACTACTCCTAAAGGATATATTGTTCAGTCAACCCAGTGATTGAGAGGAAACTGAGAAGAGAAATTGAAGTTATCATTGGTTCAGTTCTACAACATACAATTTTTTTTTTTTCTTGGAGAAGTTTGACTGAATTTTACTCTACTTAGAACATGAAGGGAAGTTGGGAAAATGAAGGTGGAAATAAGGATTGATTGAGTTCTAGAAACAACCATCACAAATTTTCTCAAGGGAGAACTTTAATTCATTCCAATAATTCTTTCTCTAGAAAAAATGTATCTCAAATTCTAATCTCAATGCAACATTTCCTTTTTTAGTGTAAATAATAATAATAATTTTATATATATATATATATATATATATATATATATATATTTGAAACATTTAATTTTAAAAATTCAAATTCCAGATCCATTCCCTTTGTCCCCTGTCACCCACTCCCACTGGGAAGATAAGCAATTCAGTATATGTTGTACATGGATAGCTATGCAAAATATTACCATAGTAGATATATTGTAAAAGCCCCCACACACTCTGGCAAGCTGGACACACACCCCAAGACCTCCACCCCAGACTGCAATCCAGATCCAGGGAGGTTAAAGCAAGAGCGATTACCCCCCAGACAGATCGCCAGATCGCCCTACAGTTCGCAGGCCAGGAGGTGAAGCTGCAACTGAAGCTGCAAAATGGAGGCTGTGCCACAGCTCCTCAGTGGCTTTTCACCCCCAGGGGAAGAAGCTGACATGTTCCCAAATATTGGTCCCAAAGTCCATAGGGCACTAACCTCTCACTTTGTCCTAGGCATCTATGTGTTGGAAATTCTGGAAAAGCCACAGCTGCTGGTGTTCTGGGGTCACTCCAGCCGGCTGCTGGTCTGGCCACCCTGGGGCTAAAACCATTGACTCACATGGTCTTAGGCTCGGCCACTCCCTGCCAGGCTGTCCTGAGTGGGAGGTTAGCTTCTCTGTCGTTCTGTGGATGCTGGAGCTCCAGAGGTCGTTCATAGTCCCCCTTTTACATGGTTTGGAGATTGTGTGGGCTGGAGTGCTATGGAAGTGCTGTTTCTTCTCCACCATCTTGGCTCCTCCTCAATGCAACATTTCAATCAGGTTATCAGAAGTTGAAGGGAAAAGCCTGAATCACTCTCTTGGTGACCAAAGAATTTTATCTTTCTTCCTTGGGCCCTCACTCTCCAGCTTGCTGAATACCTCTTTCAAGACTCTTTCAGGAAAGTCTCAGGCATGCTTAAATTTGCTCTCTAGTCACCTGACCCTCCTCAACTTCTTTATCAATTGTCTCCTTCCTGATATCTTCCAGTTCGCAATCCCTAAACCATGAAGGACTGATAGGATTTGCTACTGGGTAGGGTGTGTCAGTCTACTCCACTATGAAATCATTCATCATCCCTGCAACTTTCTATAACAAAATCCCCCCTCATTAGCCATTACTCCTCAATGTATGTTGTCTTCCCCATTAGAATGGCAGCACTTGTGGGTCATTGATTATTATTACCTTTGTATTTGTAACCTCAAAATTTAACATAGTGCTTGACACATTAAATGCTTCATTCATACACACATTTCCTAACCTGGGGCAAGATCATGAAATTGAAAATGGAGGAAAATACTTGGAATCTGTGCCTGAGATCCCAATGCTTTCAGCCCAATAGGTTTACAAACGTGGTTACTTGAAGGGATTGTAATGTTTGATTATTCTGAGTTCTAAAGATTGACATATTTTCTTGGAATTACTTCTGACCTTATAGTTTTGTGGGGTTTATTGTTTATTTTTCATTGTTTTATTGTTTTTATTGTATTATATTGTTTATTGTTTATTTTTTCCTTTGGTTCATTCATAGATTCACATTCTTAGTGCTTGAAAGTTCCTTAGATATCACCTAGTCCAATCTGATTATTTTACATGTGAGGAAACTAAAGCCTCACAAAGGACTGACTGTTATTCAAGGTTACACAACAGATCAGTTATAATCTGGACTACAAATCAACCTGGTTTCTTGATTCCCTGTTCAGGATACTTTCTTTTAAACCAAATGTCATTATGTTAATCCTGATTATCAGTAAAAGGACCCAGCACCTAAGTTTAGTATTAATTTTCTTACCCAGAACACCTGACATGTACCTTCAAAGCACATTTATGCTTCAAGGAAGTGGCAGGGTATATTTAAATCTTCATAAGTGGTGACTCATTACTCATCTGCGCAATGAGTTGATAGTGGTTCATTCTTTAACTGAAAGTAGTTGCCAAGTTTTTGCATCATGTTCTTTCTAAATGTCTGTTTTCAGGTAGCAAGAGGTTGCTTGGAATTTTCCATTTTATTCATTGATTCAGCACTTTTATTTCTGGACCAGAATTCTCATGGACTTAACTCATGTCCCACAGGAGAAAGGTTTTTGTATTCTTCTTTTGTTCCATGACCTCATTCTACTCTGTGGAAGACATAGGAATTTGTCTTTATCAAGCTGCATTTATTAAACATCAGCAGCATGTGATCTAGGTCTGGGCAATGTACCTAAAAGGCTTAGGCTTATAAGGCTGTGAAGCTGCATTGATTGAGGAGAATTGGTAAAGTTTGTCCCAACCAGATACATCCATAGGAACCAGGTCAAGATGAGCTGCTACTTAAAGCAAAAGGATTTCATTCAGCTGTGCCTAATTGGTTGCTTGGACGTTGGAAAAGAGACAAGTAAAGGAAAATGAAAGTAAGTAAAGAACACTAATCCAGCTTTTTCAAAATCTGGGAATACAGATAGAGAAGGGTTTGACAGGACATACCAAACGGGCTGAAGAGGCAGACTCAGTCCTTTGAATCTGCTAACTGAATTCATCCAGTTTCTGGATAGATGAGATAGGAATGTGTCCTAGTTATTTCTTCATTTAAAACATAGTTTTGAAAGTTCAAGAGGTAAAAATATCCCACTGACTATTAGCCTTCTATTCATGTTTAAGTGAATTTTTTATTTTAAATATTCTCATTGATAGTAAATATATAGGGGCAGCTAGGTGGCACAGTGAGTAGAACATCGGCCCTGGAGTCAGAAGGACCTGAGTTCAGATCCAGCCTCAGACACTTAACACACACACACAAACAAAAACCTAGCCATGTGAACTTGGGCAAGTTAACCCCAATTGCCCTCCAAAAAACAAAAAAAAAATAATATTAAATATAACTTATTTGCAAATTTGTTAGATTTTTTAACCTTTTTTATTTGCGTCAATGCAAACAAGTCTAGGAAGTAAAATATGAATAAGACAAATGACTGACAGTGACATAGTGCTTTAATGTTTTCACAGATGAAATATATAAAAGTGCCTGTTAAGCTCTGTTTTTACAGTTATCCTTATTTTGTAGACATGGGAATAAACTAATAGGATGAGTGATTTACCAGTGGTTACAATGCTAGAAAAAGTCTGGAGGAAGGAGTCAAACTCAGGTCTTCCAGAAAATAAGTTCCTCTCTCTCATTTATTATACAACAGTTCATCTCATAATGCCAATTCTATGGAATGTTGAATGAAATGGTATTAGGTTTCAAAGCCTTAATTTATTTAGGGACAGAATAAATATATTTGGAGCAGAAATTAACCTGAATTATGTCTCATAGTTTAGTTTCTAGGGATTTTCCTAGGATAATAACATGTAGACAATAAATAAATACCTGCTTAATACTAGTCAAAATTAAGATAGTATCTCATTAATGTAGATACCTATCTAGTGATGCAAATTCCTTCAAATACTTCCTATCTTCACATCATGTCTATTCTTGTCTAAATCCTTCCACAAATTCTTTGCATCTACTCACAACCATTATCTAGATCTCTTGGCATCCAGTGACTACCAATGAAGCACCCAGGATATGCACTAATATATCTACATTCTTAAAAAGAAATCAGAAATATTTATTGAGCAGCTCCTAAATGAAAAACACCACATGTGAGGAATTTTCAACATTTTCACTGGCTATCCCTTAAACCTGGAATGCTCTCCTTCCTTGTCTAATGACTTCTGACTTCCCTGGCTTCCTTTGGATTCCAACCAAAATTCCACCTTCTATAAGGAAGCTTGTCCCAATCCCTCTTAATTCTACTACCTTCCCTTTTTGGATTATTTCTGATTTACCCTGTATATAACTTGTTTATACATAGTTGCTTGCATTACATCTTCCCCATTATTATGAGATCCTTGAGATCAGTAAAAAATTTCCCTCATCTCTCTTTGTAACACCAGTGCTTAGCACAGTGCCTGGAAAATAGCATAGGTGCTTAATCAATGTTTATTGGCTGACTGATGGATAGTACATCATTGGGGTAGAGTCATAGAACATTAGAGCTCAAAGGTTCTTTAATTCTAATACTTTTATTTAATAGATAAGAAAAATAAGCTCTGGAAATGCCACAACTTGCTAAGAATTAAGAGAACTAGAGATAGAACTTATGTGTTCTTTGTCCTAGTACAATGCTTTTTCAACTAAATAATTTCAACTAAATAAATTCCCTGCCCTGGGAATCATTTCAGTCTTCCACAGATAGGCCAAAATGGAAGTCTTGTAATTAGATATTAAACATGAGTTTTAGGAATGACCAAACTAAAGTAACACAGGAACAAATTCCATTTACTATTATGCCTTCTTTATATAGGCATCATTCTTCACTGACCTGTAAAAGTAAGGATGCTTAGGTCTATATTTTCCATGTAATTACCCAATCTTTCACTTAATTTGTAAGCACTAGCACAACTAATCAATCCATAAACGAGTTTATTTTCACAACTCCATTAATGTGATTTCAATATAAGTATAGAATCACAGAATTTCAGAGCTGGCAGAAAACATAGAGAAAGTTAAACTAGCTCCTTTATTTTCCAGTTGAGAAAACTGAGGCCATGAGAGGCAGTGTGTCTTTTCCAAGGATTCACAATTCATTATTCACAAAGCTGAAAGTGCTTCCCAAATTCAGGAACTGCCAGGTCAGTACACTTTTCAGTACATTGCCTTTGAAATAGTTGCGATAATTTCAACAGGTAAAAAAAAATAATCTATCTCTCTCTTCCCCACCCCTGTATTCAAACACAGACACACACAGACACACACACACAAGCACACATTTGTGTGTATTATATATATATAATATGTGTGTATTGTATATTATAATGTATATATATGTATATATACACACACACATATATACATATATATTTACAGCTTACAATGATTTATTCACAAGTCAGAATATTGAAATTACTTTCCTACTCTTTCTCCTCAAACTATAGAAAGTTACACACACACACAAACACACACCCCCCCCCAAAGAAAAGTACTTACAAATAACCAAGGATTTGTTTTCTACAGTATAGATAAAAAGCACAGTAGCAATTGAAAGTGAAATTGATTTCTTTTCCTAAAATAATTTACCTCTCTAATATTACAAATATGTCCATCTATTCATCAGTGTCAACTGAGGGCCAGATCATTGACTGGTCAGTTAACACACAGGTATTGGATCAAAGGAAGTTAGTAAATGCTAATCAATCATTCTTTCCAAGATTACCTGTGGCATTTAGGGATAAGACATCCAATAGCAATAGAGGCAGTCAATGGTAAATGCTCTTAATGCCTTGTTGTTCTATAGCTAGCGAAGGGGCCATGAGAATATGTGTGAAGGTGTCACCTCATTGACTCTTCCCTAAAGAGGATCTTGGAAGAGAAGGTCTTAAAACTGGTTTAAAAATTAAAAGAATACATCCAAGCCACTCTGCCCCCAGATTCCCCCCAAACTATGTAAAAGGGGACTCTGAACAACTTCTGGAGCCCCAGCACCCACAGAACGACAAAGAGAAGCTAACCTCCCACTGAGGACAGCCCAACAGCCCTGCAGGAAGGACCAGCGCAGCGGTCTGGGAGCCGGCAGCGCGCAGAGCGCAGAACGCAGGAGCTGAGCTGAGCCCAGGTCCCCATGAGCTGATGTTTTAGCCCCAGGGCGGCAGGGCCAGCAGCTGGCTGGAGGAACCCCAGAACACCAGCAGCTGTGGCAACTCCAGAATTATCAACATAGACATGCCTAGGACAAAGTAAGAGGTTACTGTCCTATGGACTTTGGGACCTGTTTTGGGGGGAATGCATCGGCTCCCTCCCCTGGGGTCTAGACGCCGCTGAGGAGACACGCCATTTTGTAGTTTTGAGAGGCAGCTCCAGCTCCTGGCCTGCAATTAATTGTAGGGAGATCCAGCGATCAGTCTTGGGGGGTAATCGCTCTTGCTTTACCCTCCCTGGATCTGGATTGTGATCTAGGGTGGAAGTAGTGGGTGGGTTTACAGCTTGCCAGAAACGGAAGTTGCCCCCCACACGTTCAGGACGAAAATTCCTCTATCTGGCCTTAAAGCCATAGTGTGGCAACAAGCCCAAAAGTCAGGTAATCAAGTGGCAACATGCCAAGGCAAAGGAAACAGAAAAATGCAACCCTAGACTCCTATTTGGGGGCATAGAGCGGGAAAAGGACTGTGAGGTCAGAAGTCCTGCTCCAAAAGCCCCAGGGGAAAACATGAGCAGGTTGCAGGCCATAGAGGACCTTAAGAAGGACTTTAAAAATCAAATAAGAGAAGTGGAGGAAAAATTGGACAGAGAAATGAGAAGGATGCAGGAAAAGTATGAAATGAGGGTCAACAGCCTGACTGAGGAAAACAACACCTTAAAAAATAGACTAACTCAAATGGCAAAGGAGGCCCAAAAGGGCAATGAGGAGAAGAATGCCTTAAAAAGTCGAATTTGCCAGATGGAAAAAGAATCTCAAAAGCTCACTGAGGAGATTCATTCCTTCAGAGTTAGACTGGAGCAAATGGAAGCTAATGACTTTATGAGAAATCAAGATGCTGTTAAGCAGATCCAAACAAATGAAAGATTAGAAGGCAATGTGAAATATCTCATGGGAAAAACCACTGACCTGGAAAATAGATCCAGGAGAGACAATTTAAAAATTATTGGACTACCCGAAAGCCATGGCCAAAGAAAGAACCTAGAAATCACCCTTCAAGAAATTCTCAAGGAAAATTGCACTGATGTTTTAGATCCAGAGGGCAAAATAGAGGTTGAAAGAATCCACCAATCACCTCCTGAAAAAGATCCCAAAAAGAAAACTCCCAGGAAGATTATAGCCAGGTTCCAGAATCCCCAGAGCAAGGAGAAAATACTACAAGCAGCCAGGAAGAAACAATTTCAATATTGTCGAAACACAATCAGAATAACCCAGGACCTGGCAGCTTCTACACTGAGGGATCGAAGGGCACGGAATATGATATTCCAGAGGGCAAAAGAACTGCGAATGAACCCAAGGGTCACCTACCCAGCAAAACTGAGTATTTTGTTTCAGGGGAAAATATGGTCATTCAGTGGAATAGAGGACTTTCAAGCGTTCTTGAGGAAAAAACCAGAATTGAATAGAAAATTTGACATCCAGACACAAGAAGGAAGAGATGCCTGAGAAGGTAATCAGGAAAAAGAAATCAAAAGGAACTTATCAAAGTTGAACTATTTACATTCCTATATGGAAAAGCAATAACTGTGACTGATGATATCTTTCTCTCTATGAAAATAATGGAAGAAGGGGGTGTGGTCATATGAATACATATGTGAATGTGTGTGTATATGGTTACAGTTATATATGGATAGAGGGCATAGGTTGAATTTGTTGGGAAGGGAGAATACTCAAGGGATGAAATTATGAGGTGAGAAAGGAAAGTGGCAAGAGGAGATGGGGAAAGACAGGGTAGGGTAAAGTATCTCATGTAGAAGAAGTAAGGGGAAGTGGTTGCAAGGGAGGGGGAGAATAGGAAGGGAAAAAAAAGGCAAACCCGCATTCTCATTGAATTTGGTTCAGGGAGAGAATGACATACATACTAAATGGGATATCTCACCCTCCAGCAGAACAGGGGGAAGGGGTATGAGAGGAGGGATGATGGATGGGAGGGCATCCTTGGGGGGAGGGGAGGTTGGAAGTACCCACTATAGAAGAGGGACAGGATCATGTAGGGAATGGACCAGGTGGGGGGTGGGATGAGTGGGAGGGAATTATAAGCAGCCTTGTACAATATATCTACTATGATAATGTTTTGCATAACTAGACATGTACAACATATACTGAATTACTTATCTCCCCAGAGGGAATGGGTGACAAGGGAGGAAGGAAATGGATCTGAAATTTGAGGTCTTAAGATTAAATGTTTCAAATATATATACATACTATTATTAATACTCTTTTGCTTATAATTGGGAGATAAGATATGCAGGCATTGGGACACAAAGATTCACCTTCCTCTAATGGAAAAGTCGTAGGGGGTATGGGAGAAGGTATGGGAGAGAGCAGATTGGAGGAATCGATATTTTGTGGGACTGCTATTCTGGGAGGTTGGGTAGGGGAATAACTGGGGGAAAATGATTGTAACACAAAATCTGGTGTAAATGAATGATGTAAAACTGAAGTTAATAAAGCATTTGTTTTTAAAAAATTAAAAGAATAATTCAGCACTTTCTGCTATGCAAAGAAGAGACCTGCTTTGGCTGCTGTCAATGCAGAAGTTTTTTTTTGTTTGTTTGTTTGTTTGTTTTTATTCAAGAGTGCTAGGGATCTAAGAAGGTTTATAGAAACAAAGTAGATGAATATATAATACAATATTTACATTGACTAGCAATGTTGACTATATAACTTTATATGTCACTTAATATTTTAATTTAATTTCAATAAGCATAGATGAAGCATCAGTTGCAAATGGAACATTGTGTTAAGCATTGGGGGAGATAAGAAGGTTAGAGAAACATAGTCTTTGTACTTCTTAAATATATTGTATTGTAAGTGTCAAGGGAGTAGGTGCATAAGTCACAAATATAGATAGGTAATAAATAGTTCCATGTGAATTTTTAATAATTTATGTTTAAATGGTAGTTCATAATGATAGTATTTTGAAATACTTGACAAAGGGATCATGTCAGGATTTAGCAATAAGAACACTGGATGTGGTACCTAGGGCACTGTGAGACTCCCCAAATTATAAACTTTTTGATCTGCCTTGTTTCCTATTTCCTAGGGACTGTTTTTAGTTCAATTTTGTATACATCTATGAGGAGCATCTTTGAATGTGCCAGCTTTGATTTTCATTTCCTGTATTAATTTTAAATAGGTTATAGGTCTGGGTAAGAATGTACTGAGAGCAAGAAGAAATCTTCATAATTACTTGGCCTAAACCTCTGATTTTACAGAGAAAGAAATTGACATCCAAATAAGTGAAGTGACTTGATCCAAGTCCTACAGATATGAATAGCACAATTCAGATTCAAACCATATTTCCTGATGACAGACCAAGAGCCATTTCCATTACGTCTTGTTTACTTCTTGTCCTAAGCACATAAAGTAAATGGGTAAGTTGTCTTTTTTTTTTAAGGCAAAGTGATTTTATTCAATTCATTACTTTCTTACAATAATGTCACAGAGGTTAATAAAGGTAACATTATGGAAAAAGTTTTGAATATCTAAGAAAAAAGATGCAAGAGCTTGCCCTGTAACCTGCATTTCACTGGCAGGATATGGAAACATGTTCACAAATATTGTGATTTAAAGGAATAACTGCAATCTTCTAAGGAAATAATTTAACTCAGTTTAGCAATGTTATTTTGCCTTTTAGGAATGTTAAATTTGAACTTAAGACTTTTTGATATGTGTGTGTATATGTGAAAAATATTTTTTGATGGATAGCACTGAGCTCTTTACTAAGAAAACCAAAGTTTCTTTGCCTGTATCTAATCAGAATGGAAATATGTACACATCTTTGGTTTATGGCTGTCTTGTTTCCATTCTAAAGCCATACATATAAATTAGAATTGTCTTGTAAATTGTTTCACTTGGCTGTGTTGAAAGTCTAAGTTTAGCTCTATGGAAGCGAATGTGCTGTGATGGAAAAAGCCTGGGAATTGAAGTCAGAAAACAGAAGTTGAGTCCAAGTTCTTCCATTTGTTAGCTGTATGACTTTGTACCAAGTCACCTTCTCAGAAGTCCAGTTACTTCTCTAAAATGAAAATAATATTACTGAATAGAAGTGGGAGAGAATACTAATAGCTAAAGGATTATTTTTTAACAACAATGTAGCAGCAAGCACCCAAGCATTCCCAGGATGGCTGCCAACACAGGTTACTAGATCTGTTTTTCTAAAGGAAAGCAACTCAAAATGAGTTAACAATCTTGCTTTAATCAAACATATGTCATGTACCTAGTTCCTGGTAAAAAGGTCTTCAAAGAATACAAACAAGTTACAAGCAGAAGTTACAAGCAGACAGGTTTACAAGTCTCTGACCCTTACATCCATCCCTAGGCACAGTTACTAGAGAGGGAAGCACCCATATCTGGGTTTTCAATCTGCTCAGAGTCTCATCTGGTCAAATCACAAAACTCTTCTCAAAGTGAGCCCCAAAGCAAAACCTCACATCAGGGTTTATATAGACTACTCTGGATCAGAGAATGTCACAGCCCTCTTGACCTACTGCCCAATCACAAAGTAAAAACAAGCCTCCCACCACAGGCTCCATGTGATCACATTCAGCCTATTAGGGGTCAGAGTATATTTTCAAACCAAAGAAGGTTTTCAGAGTCACATAAGCCTATCAAAGGGCCTAGGGGCAGGAAAGATGTTAAATTCCCATTCCTATAACAAACACCAATCACAGGGTGGCTAGGTGGTACAGTGAATAGAGCATTGGCCCTGAAGTCAGGAGGACCTGATTTCAAATCCAGCCCCAAACACTTAACACACTTAGTAGCTCAGTGACTTTGGGCAAGTCACTTAACCCCAATTGCCCTCCAATAAGCAAAATTAATAAATAAATAAAAAATACCAATCGTTTCAACAGTTTGGAGGAATGTCTTCTACCAATGCAGATTTTCAACTCCTTTATAATTTATGATTGATTTTTGCAAGCTCACTGGGACAAAAATAACTTGAAATCTTTTAACTAACAGTCATATCACCAGTATTCAGTACATATACAAAGGACTTCCTGTTTTGGATAGGTTCTAGATCTGAAAGCAGGAAGATACAAGTTCAAATCTGTCTTCAGACACTTTGTAGTTATTTGACTCTAGGCAAGCCACTTAACTTTCTCTAAGTTTTTTTTTTTTTTACCTGAAAAAAATGAGGATAATAATAACATCTAACTTCCAGGGATGGTGCAAGAATCAAAAGAGTTCGTATTTGTAAAGCAACTAGCTAAGTACCTGCCACGTTGGAGAAGCTTAATAGATAGTTTTCTCCTTCCTTTCTATAGATTATGGATATGAGAAACATGCTTGTGGGAATCACAGGACTTCCAAGGTGGGATCAGAGAGTGAGCCAAGAGCTTCTGCTCTCACTTCTTCTCTGGGGGCCCTTAGGAAGATCCACATGCTATACCCTTTAAAACAGAAAACCCCTTCCCACTGAAAGAGCTCAGAAACAGAGTGTGTAGAGGAATGCCTTTATTATGTTTCCAACAAGGAATTCGGTGTTGTACTCACTAGGTAAACTCCCACAGTGATGCAGAAGCAGGAGTGAGGGTACATAGTTCTGTCCTTCCTGTTAGACTTAGAATAAGTCAAATTCCTCAAATTCTTCATTTTATTTCCCTATATTCCCTCTATGTATGTAGATTTTATGTAGATTGCATAGGCTTGGTAGTGAGGGACCTGACCTGACTTCTTCTAAGGTCCAGAGTTGTGTGTCATGCCCCCAACTTTCTAGTTCCCTCTGGCCATTGTCATAGTTCCAGGAAGACCAGGGTTTTAGTAAAATAAGACAAGTAAGCTTTCCCACAGCTATTGATTATCTTCCAGTGACTTTTGTGGGAGCAAAACAAGATACCATCATATCCCCTCTTCCACGAATAAACCCAGTCAAAATATATCAAGTACTCACCATATACAAGATATAAGTCATAGTGTGGAGAATACAAAGAAATAGAAAATACAATTTCTGAGTCTCTTAAGAAACTAAAATCTGAAAAGAAAGCAAAATGGGTGCAACCTTGTTGATAACTGAAATTCATTAAATGGACAGTTAGGACTTGCTTGTTTTCAATTGGAACTGTAATATAGTATAAAGAAGGATAAAGATCAGCCTAGGGCTCGGAAACAGGAAAGATCAAGTTTCAGCTCTGACATGTGACAGTTTTGTGACCAATTTCACCAATTAGGATGAGTTTTCAACCATACACAATGGACAATTTACTTTTTTTCTTAATGGAAAATCTCTACTCAACATAATGATAGAACACAGACTTCCTTGATTTAGGAATACCCACAGGGATATACCCATTTTAAGTGCTGCATATTTTTACTGAGTAAGGCACTAATCTCAGCAAATTTATTGCAGATCTCAAAGAGGACAAGTGTAGATTCATATAGATAGAAGGGTTAGTATACTAAAGAGGTGATATCCTGAAACTCAACTTTCCCAAATCAGGTGTATGCGAAGTTAGACAAAAGTTGATTTTTTAAAAGAAAATAGTTGTAGAGTAACTTATTGAGGTAAATAAGTTTTGTATAAAGAAAGTATTTTATCAAAGAACAAATAAATCTGCAACATATTTAGGTGTTAGAATAGTATAATCTATGGGTTGCTTCTTAGAACTTTGCTTATCTTAAATGTATATGTTTTTTACTTACAAATTGTCTCAAATCCAAGGGAATATATTGGGGAAAAACAAAGCTGCTTATATGGTTCCAATGTAGAAAAAGAGGGTGACGGGGCGGCTAGGTGGCTCAGTGAGTAGAGTGTTGGCCCTGGAGTCAGAAGGACCTGCGTTCAGATTCGGCCTCAGACACTTAACACACACAAACAAAAACCTAGCCATGTGACCTTGGGCAAGTTACTTAACCACAATTGCCCTCCAAAAAAAAAAAAAAAAAAGAGGGTGAACTATACATTTGAACATATTGGCAGCTTAATTGAAAAATCTGTAGTTGGAGATTTTTTTTAAAAGTTAGTGAATTTTCATTTGAGATTGACATCATTCATGAAATAAATAGGAGGAAATAGATGTATCTCAGAAAATACAATAACATTTCAGAATCTGTAAAGAGTGAATACCTTGTTTTGTCCAGATTTGTAATTATATTTTACAGGTAATATCTGGTATAGAAACTCTGTCTTCCAGTGCAAATCAGTAGCTGTCATGAAAATTATTTTCTTAAAGAAAAAGGTTTCTAAGAACACAGAGAATTAAATTGAACTCATTCAAGAATAGGACCTGAGGCTGAATCTTTTCATTTGGAGGGGGGAATTACTCTCTACTACACCAAAATATAAATGAATATCTGTTATAAAACTCCATCATGTCACCTAATTGGTAATATAATACCTTATAATGAGAAAAAAATGAAGTGTACTTCATCAAGTGGCTATTGTGGGGGAAGGGGGAGGAATAGAGTGACAGTTGTAATAGATGTCCTCAAAACCAAAAACATCTATCTGACATGAAAACTCAGTGAATTTGAATTGTAGTTCAACAAAATAGGTAATTGACCAGTCCTTCAATGTCTTGTTTCACTGCCCCTGTCCTGTTCTCTCTATGATCATCCCATTCACTGCCCCTGTCCTGTTCTCTCTATGATCATCCCACTCATTACTTCCTCTCCTCTTCTCACTGATCTAGCTGTGTTCCTTCCTATGCCTATAGATTCCTTTAAACCAAGCAGAACTGAAAATTATAAACTACTCCTGCCTCTGGGCAGAAGCAGTAATTTAATCCCTTTAGGAGTTTTCATTTTTGATGAGTTCCTGAGGGAACATAACATAGATGAATTGATAGATGGTTTGACCTAACATAAAGGAGTTCTCTGAAGAGAAACTCTCTTGTCTTCAAGATTGACCCCTCTTGATTGAGCCTTTTTTGTCTTCAACATGAATTAATAATCAATTTCATTTGTTAGCCCTGAAATGATTAGTTCAATTCAATTCAAAAAGCATTTATTAATTGCTTCTTCTTCTAATGTTCTTTCAATATTTTCTAATTTGATTAGGGAGAAAGACTCAATTAGCTACAAATATGTCCTTGACACCTCTTTGACAACTTGCATTGCTAGATTGTTTTCAAATTGTCAGTTTCAATTTAGCAGAGAAACCATACCACCTAGACTCGGAAACACATTTTGGAAGCTGCAGCTACAGTAGCATTACTACCCAATTAACTAAAGAGAAATTGGATGAAATGGTGGCAGTTAGACAAGGTTAGATATACAGAGGTGTGAAGTTCCTGATAACAAATATATTCATACAGTGGGTTTCTTGTTTTTTTTCTGCCACATATGAATCTTTGGCACACTTCCTCCTAGTAGTGGCTGTTTAAATTAATTATTACCTAAGCTATCCTTTCCATCTCCTACCCCGTTCCTGGGCTGAGGACATACTAGAAGCAAATTCTTGGTGTCTTAAGCTCTCTCATCTAAGGGGATCCAAATAATCTGTTCTCTCTCTGTTTGTTCCCCACAGGATAGTATACAAGAGTCACACACTCAAATGAATTTGTCTACTACTTAATTCATTGTTATTATTGTTATATTAGTAACTGGATTTGAACCTATGTTTCTAATGAGTGTTGTAAATCACTGCTTATGGCTCTGAATCATTCCTATCATACTTACAAAGTTGATGATTTTGAAGAAGTTCCTTGACCTCTCTAAGTTCCCTCATCTGCGAACTTAGGTTATTAAACTACATAACTTCAAAGGCACTTTCTAGATATCCTTCTTTCACACTTCATTTTGTTACATATAAAATATTTTTCTGAGGATAAAGTAGCATCACAAAAATCCTCAACAATGAACAAAGAATATCCTCTCAATGAATGTTGAAAATTCAGAAATGCTATTATTCAGGAAATCTTTAGAGTATGTGTATGTATGTGTGTATAAATATACACACATACATACACACATATATACATAAACACATATACATACATACACACATATAAATACACACATGCATATATGGGTATGTGTAAGATGAGGCAACAGCCTATGATCTACAAAGTACATATATATTTGCGAGACTTTAGAAAGAAGCTGAGAGATGTGTTCTGGCAGCAATAGATGAATAGAGGAATTTGGTATAGAAAGCACAATCTGAAATTATGACTTGAGTGAAGATGTCACAGTGGAGACTTGAGAACTATAGAATTGCTATGTTATTCATCTCTCATTCTGTCCTTCCAGTGCAATTGAAGTGATCTTGGCTGACCTTGATTTCTATCCAAAGAATCTATCTGAAGCAGCCTGGAAGTGCCACTATGTATAGATTTAGGAACAGTAGCAGTGGAATTGTTTTCTCATATGCCACATAACTGTCCCTTATATCAATTTTGCAAGGCGATATAGCAGGCATTTCAACTTGTATGTGTCTTCAAGGATTCTGCCTCCTTTTGAGGAACAATTTTGCTCAGTTCTATTGATTCAGCTAGTCTCTAGGGAAGGAGAGAAAGGGATGCTACATAAAAGCACCACTAGCAAAAGAAATAACTTCTAATAGAAAAATTGTATAAGATTAGATTTACCACTTTGGCTAAATTGACTAGCCAATTTCTTTGACTGACTTATTTCACTTAACCTGTCTGAGTGACTTAGCTTATTATTTTGACATCTCTGTGCAAAATTTCTATTTGTATTTTGACTGTTTCCCCCCATACTTAGTATCATAGAATAAATCTCTTTTTTCAAAGGTTCCATTGTTGTGCCTTCAGAAGATATTTTTTCAAACCAAATGAAAGACCCAAGCTTGGTACTCCTGGTTTAAAGAGACACCTTTGCTAAAAGTAGGATTTTATACAGGAAAATAACACAACTAAAGGGATATGTGCATATCCATATGTGTACGTATATATACACAAATTTATACATGTATACATATATATATGTGTGCATACATACAAATACATGACACAACTATTTTCTTGCCACATGCCTCAATAGAGTCCCCTTCAGGTTTATGGATGTGTAGCAACATTTTTTGTTAATGGAAAAAATTTTCCCTCCCCACATTCTCTGTTCATAAGACTCATTGAAGTGGAAATTAATCTAGTTGTTATTAAGCACTTTGGTGAACACTGTCTTAAACAGATGTGTCAGTTAAAACTAATTTGAACCCATTGTAAAAAACAAACAAACAAACAACTGAGCAGCATAGAGAATTGGATGTTCTGAATATCCCATGCCAAGAACCAAATAGAGCTGCCTATGGTATTTCCTTTGTTCATTGAGATAGAGCAGTGTTCTTCATTTTTTTCAGGATTGCACATCCCAATCAATAAAACAATTTGGGATACTTGACCCCCCCATCCTTACCCATTTATGTATCATAAATATTCAATACTATACTATCAAATTTAAACCAAAAGAGAAATTTTAAAGAGATGAGGTAAAGATAATGAACTTATTTTTATAACTCTCCCCCAACCAAAATTAAAAGGGAGAAATTGGGATTATTACCTACCAGTCATTTCACTGAAGCATCTGAGAGATTTGTAGATGAGGTAAATTTTTTGTAGTGGTACTTGTACAGTTGTTTCTATGGTTCAGCCACAGGTTATAACAGTCTTGTGGCACTGGGGCCTTATCAGAAGAGGGAAGGTTGGGAGCTAGCACAGATTAGGGACAGGGCTGAGTGGGGAAAATTTGTTGTCCTCTTAGAAAAAAAAAATTTATAATTGGCTATCTTGGGGAAGGCATGATGCAATGTATCTCCTCAAATTTTGACTAATTGGTCATGTATCCTTTTTGAGCTCAGATCACTGTCTATACTTTCAAGACCACTGAATTGAGCTGGGAATCTGCCACACTGTGTTCCAGTGGAAGATGTTGGAAGTTGTAGAAAGTATACCTTTGATGGTTATCAAAATATTGCATCTCATAAAAGTGAAAACAAATATAAAATATTAGACATTAATTATATAGATTTTTCCGTTTCCTAAACTTGTTTTCTAACATGTGACTGGAGGATTGAAGGAATATGCCATGATTATGAAGAAATAAGATACAACCATGATTGGGGGCAAGGTAATGAGGAATAACAAGACAATTGTTATTCGCTCTCACAAACCCTGTCTCCAAAATATGCAAAATTGAAAATAAGAGCAGAGAACAATAATTATGTTTGGGTTATATTTACGTATAACCAAAACAATGGAAAAATAAGTTAATATAAGGTTATATTTATACATAAATATCCCAAAAGTATTGTAGGAGTGAGAGCTATTGAAGTCTGAAAGAATGGGGGACAGTGGTAGGGATTATACAGCTACTCTCCTCCTCTTGCTCTAGTAACCCCCAGCTAATAGGCAGATGTTGAGGTGTCCCAAAGTTCTGGTTCATAGTCTCAGAAAATTTGAAGAAGGGAGCTTTGGTCAGATATTTCCACTGGTTCTAAGTCTTCTATGGAGTCATAGAAGATAGTGGATCTGCAGTACCTCTACATCTGTTGGCACAGGGAAGGCAGTTGCCCAGAGACTGTGGTAATTTTGGATAGAGTGGTGATAGACAAAGTTATCATTATTGTAGAGATTTAGGGAGAGATGCTCATAGTTCTCCTAATCTCAATCTTGATGCCCCATAGAAGAATAATGTCTTTGCTTCATTTTCAAATACTGTCTAGAAAATAGCTTGCCATTTTTTTTCTATCACTAACCCACATTCATTAGAATGCCCCAATAACTATACAAAAAAAGTTACATTAACAAGGCAGTCTCTGAAAAGTGATCCCTTAGATCAGTTATAATCCTGACCATATCAACATGAGAGACATGGCCTTATAAAGAACACAAGTCTACACAGATGAAAACCACTTACTTATGAAGATGATAAAGATAAAAATGAATGTGAATTAAATTTCATTGCAAAATTCAAGAATTTGCCTCTTGCCTTCCCAAGGGAAAACTATCTATCCGAAAGTCACTTTAACAACTTTTACATAATGTTTTTGTGTGGTAGGAAAAGGGCCAATTATTTTTCAATATATTTTTGTCTATTTTCATAGGCTAGGGGGAGATCTCAGCTTTTTTTCTTCATTTTAAATTCTAAATACTTCAATGAATCGGTACTTTCATCTTATACTCTTTTTTTTCCTATGAAGGAGATCACAGCAGGTCCCAATTATATGACTTTTGCCTGTGGCCTCCCATATATCTACTAATGAGGATCTTCCCAACACACGGGATGAATTCCACAATATTACTTAAAAATTCCCAGGTACCAATGCATTATTCTCTTGACTATATTTGAACCTTCATTGCCTCTGCATGATCAACATACCATACTTTTCCTAAATACCACATTTTATACTTGTGTAAAACATTGTGGCTAATATACGGAAGTCAGTTTACAACAATGGTAATTTCTTCATTATCTTTTCACTTGTATACAATCTTATTTCTATGACAGTGATGGTAGTCCATGACTCATAATCCTATAGCATCTCCAGATGAATATTAATGTGAAGAAGAGGTATTTTTGCTTGTTTGTTTCAAGAAGCAAGTTGGGATGGTTAAAACCACAGTATGATTTTCAAAATATTCCAACCTTTTCTTTTCCTTATCCTTACTGCCCTACAGTAGGAAATAAAAGTTATCATAGCTGTAATATAACTTCTGAATCTAGCAGTTTCTGGGGTGTGTGTGTGGGGGGGATGGGCATGTGTTTGGGAGTGCACTCATATGTGTGTGTGCATGTACTATTTAAGTTATTACACAACTATATATACATGTAAACTTTGGCTTTTCCTACCTCTTCCCAATTTTCTGTCGGTAGTGGCATGATCTAATTCTTCTCCATTTCATCCCCCTCCCACTCTTCTATCTTTTTTGTGATAAAGGAAAATCTCCACCCCCTTTCTTCTAGAAGAGTCAGAGGAACTTTTTCAGTTTCCTACAGCTTCTTCATTCATATTGGAAAGGACAGCAGACTGGAAGAGATACTTGGGTTCAAAGCCTATCTCAGCCTATCCCTTAGATAAATTACAAACGTTCTCTACTTCTCATTTTCCTCATCATTAAAATGAAGGTGGGATGGAGCGGCTTGGTAGTGCAATGAATAGAGCACCAACCCTAGAGTCAGGAGGACCTGGGTTCGGATCTGGCCTCAGACATTCAACACAGAAACTAGCTGTGTGACCTTGGGCAAGTCACTTAACCACAACTACCCTCCAAAAAGAAAAAAAAAATTAAATGAAGGTGGGGTGAGATAGATGACCTATGAGGTTCCTATCAACTCTAAAACAATTTTCTTATTTAGAGTGGGTTTCCTTTAATTCAAGGGTACAGAAGGCCCTGGGAAGCAAGGAACAGGATGGGGCAGAAAACTTCTTCCTCATCTAGTTTTGATTATGGCTACATTACACAGTACACAGCTGACAATTACATTGTTATCTTTTTCTCCCTCATCATTCCACTTGAGTTACTACAAATTCTCAGAGACCTCCCATTTGTTTCATTAATGCTATGTATACTTTGCATAGTTTTAACAAATTGTTTAGAAGGATATTATATTGAAGAACTTTGCCAAATATTTTATGATCCAATCTCAAGAGGAGAGGAAGTTTACTGAGTAACTGGTACAATTATATAACTTGTGAAGTAGAAAATTTGTTTCTTGGTTTATCAAGAAATTATAATTGGGAGGGTGAGTTTGGTACAATGAAGTATCTTTTGCCCTTAAGTATAGGAAAAGCTTAACAGTTATTGTGTAAAAACTATACCAGCTGACAATTGGCAAGAATGGCCCATATTAATTTGATTTCATTGATGCCTACATATTATGTAAACATGAAGACTCATAAATAGCCAAAAAGTTTAGCTAGGGCTTTTCCACTGAAGGCCAAAATATAGAGGCTATTGGCAGCACTTTGACTTCTTTGGCAGGAAGATCAGAGAGCCTATTTCTCATTAGCAAAATTACCTACAAATTAATCTACCAAAGTATGCACATTCTTCTCAGCGCAGCTAGACCTTGGGTAAGTTCTCTTGAGTTCTGTGTCTCCATGACCTTCCCAGTTTTCTAAGGACCAGAGTGTTTCCTCAAAATCCCTTCACCTTCCACAATTAATTTGTGCTATTGTGATTGCTTAAGTGTGGTTTTTATCATGCTTTCTCCAAAGATATTTTATGATGATTAATCCAATTGCCAGAATTGATAGTTAACATATTTGCAAGCAGTAGAAGTCCATCGCCTGGGTAGTCATTTGACTAACCTGAGTGAAACTGACTCTTTTAATTTAGCCTAGTGAAAAATCTCTTTGACTGTCACATCTTTGGAGAGAGCAACAATGAGAGGTGGTGATTTACTACCCAGGAGCATATGCATCATTTGTGTATCTGAACAATTCATAAGTGTCATCAAACTGACATTTACATGTTTTTTTTTTAATATTGATAATTCCCCCCAAAGAAACTAGGTATAGGAGAAAAAACTCAAAGCTAAATTGATCTGAAGTTTAAGAAGGAAAACTCCAAATGATTTCTATTAAAAAATAAATCCATGTATGATTTATGAGAGCAATCCTCATAAATACCATTTTAAGTTGTTGCTAATCTATGTTGTGGTTTCCTAGTCAAAGTTGTTACTGATTTGTAAGTTACCTAGAGGCAGTAGAATTTAGTGGAAAGAACATTGGCTTTAGCACAAGAACACCTTGGTTTTGGCAGTCACAACCTGTGCTACTTGGGTTGAGTAATTTCACCTCCAGAGGCCTTTGATTCCACATCTGTAAAATGAGGGGTTTGGAGTAGATCATCTCTGAGGTTCATTTCAGTTGTAATTCTACATTTCTATGAGTACACTTGGTTTCTCTCACTTCTATATTTAATTTATCAAGTGCGTGCAAGTTTTTAACCGCTTTTTGCTGAATATTATTCAGAGGATCATCATAGCTTTGGAGCTAGCCTGAATTTAGAGGCCACTGAGTCCAGTTCTTAACTTTTCTAGAAGAAAAAATAACATTGAGGTCAAAATGCCTAAAATGACTTACCTAAAGGCACCTAGTAAATATGCATTACTATGAGTAATATTAACTTGCATTATTTTTAGCTAAAAATCTGAGTTCCTTAGTATGATTAGTACCTGTCTACAGGATATGTACCCTTCTTTTCCACAATTTGCTTAATTTTTATAACTACCTCCTATAACTATCCTTTTGCTTGATATAGTTGAGGAATAGTAAGAGGGCATATTTGAAAATATGGGGGCTGCTAGAGTGAACAGAACACCAGCCTTGGAGTCAGGAGACATGAATTCAAATCCAGCCTCAGACACTACACAAAAACTAGCTGTGTGACCTTAGGCAAATCACTTAACCCCATTTGCCCTGACTCCTCCCTCCTGCAAAAAGAAAAAAGGAAAAGAGAAAAAAAGAAAATTATCACAAAAGAAATGATCCTATCATTTCACTAAGCATTTTTTTAAAACAAATTGGTATTAATTCAGATTGTAAACTCTAGGGATTTTGTTTCTGCCTAATTCCAGTTTAGCAATGGCCAGAAGTCATTTCTGTTCCAGTGGACTACATGCCAGGAGTTGATATCATCAGTTGAGCTATTAAATGACTACAATGTGGATCAAAGAAAAAAAATCCATAATAATTAGGAGCCTTGCTAGGGGGCTGTCACTCAAATGTAGCCTTTCAAAACAAGAATGAAATAGTATAAGGACCATATGAGGGAGATTATCTTTTGATTCTGCCCTATGTTGTACCTTAAAATAGGTAATAAACAAACAACAATAATATAAAAAGATATTTCAGGTAATTCAATGAATATCTGAATTAATAAAATGGCAATTATTAAAACACTCCAATTATTTAACTTCTGAAAAGAAAGCAGGCATGGACCTAGCACAAATATTCACATTTTGTGAATTTAAATCTTTAAATGTTAACCTTGGAAATTGATGATAATTTAAAAACAAACACTATCCAGTGAAAGGAAAATGTTATAGATGTAACTTAAAATCTGTAATTAATACTTTTTACTTGCATAAGCTGAATGAATATAAAATTCTGCCTTGAGCATCCTCCTGCAAAAATGCATATCTAGTTCTTGGTTCCCAGATCCAATAAAAGCCCAAGAGAAAGTTGTAGATCAGAAATAAGAAAAGTTAATAAAAGGAACTAGGAGACTTATTTAGTAGCTCTGCAATCCTGTATTGGTACTGAATAATGGTATGAGGCTTGTTAGGTTGTAAAAATGTATGTTGGTAGTTAGAGCTAATATAGAGGGCTACATTTTAAAATTTTATGTTACCATTAAATTCTTCTTCAGTTATCTGATGAAAACTTGCAATTTTACATAAAATGTAAAGTATGCCGTAAATTGAAAGATGATGGGAAATGAACTATTTGCAAAATATCCTTGCTCAGTTATTCACTAATATTAATTTGGTATTTTTAAAAGTCATAGCATGTTAATTGACAGAGTTTTAACATGAATGCATATGATTTCACACAAAATATTTTGAGAGGTGCAGGGATATGTGGCAGATAATAATTTGGTAAGTGCTGATAGTTCAAAGTCATAAAATAGTGGATTTTTTTTGTTTTTGAAATCAAAAACTTTGGGACATTCCTAAGTGGTATCATACTGTAGGAAGGATGGAGCTGGTAGAAGGCATTAAATGAGAAAGAGACAGAAGAGGTATTTTCCTAGGATGAAGATGGTAAGTACCAACTGTTTGGATCAACTAAACAAAGGCAAGATGGTTGTACCTCTGCTTCTACCTAGTTGTTCAGGGGAGCAATATAATGGGAAATTGGCTCACTTGAACTTGGAATCAAACTGGCCTATGTATTTGGCAAAAGGATGAATAGGATGTGTGTAAGGGAGAGACTGATTGAACCTGGGCAATGAAATGATGTTTAGGACATCTGGTGGTCAAAATCACAGAATTTGACATCAGAAAGGAATTCAATGATCATCTAATCAAATTCATATATAAATGGAAATCCCACTATAACATATCTGACAAGTTACTATCAAACCTATGCTTGAAGACCTTCAAGGAGAGAGAACCTATTAGCTTTCTAGGCAACCCACTCTAATTCTGCACAGCTCTAATATTCAAAAATGTTTTTGGTTTTGTTATGTTTTGACTTAATTTGTGTGTTGCCACTGAGCTGAATTTGCCTCTTTACAGTTTCCTGACCCTTTTTTACATGGTCTCATCACTGTAACAAGTGGAGGTATACATTCATATCTGGATAAGTTTTCATTTTAAGACTGGATTTCTCCAAAACCTTTACAGAGCATTTAGCAGTATTATAAAGTTCCAGATTTTTTCCCTTCTTCCCTCCTTCCCTGTCCCCACTGGGAAGATAAGCAATTCAATATAGGTCGTACATGTATAGTTACCCAAATCATTTACGTAGTTGTTATATTGTGAAAGACTAATTATATTTCCCTCTATTCTATCCCCCCATGTATTATATTTTCTCCTTTGACTCTATCCCTTTTCAAAAATGTTTGCTTCTGGGGCGGCTAGGTGGTGCAGTGAATAGAGCGCTGGCCCTGGAGTCAGAAGGACCTGAGTTCGGAGTGGGCCTCCGACACTTAATCCACACAAACAAAAAAAAAACCTAGCCGTGTAACCTTGGGCAAGTTACTTAACCCCAATTGCCCTAAAGGGGCGGATAGGTGGCGCAGTGAGTAAGAGCGCCGGCCTCAGAGTTGGGATGACCCGAGATCAAATCCGGCCTCAGAAAATGAGCACCCACACATAAGTAATGACTAGCCGTGTAACCTTGAGCAAGTTACTTAACCCCAATTGCTTAAAAAAATGTTTGCTTCTAACTACCCTCTCCCCCAATCTGTGCTCCCTTCTATTATCCCCCATTTTGTCCCCTAACCCTCCTCTTTTCTTGTAGGGTAAGATACCCAATTGAGTGTGTATGTTATTCCCTCCTTAAGCCAAATTCAATGAGAATAGTCCCATTCCTTTTCACCTTCCTGCTCTTCCCCTCCATTGTAACAGTTTTCTCTTGCCTCTTATATATGAGATAATTTACCCTAATCTATCTCTCCCTTTCTCCTTCTCCCAATAAATTCCTATCTAACCTCTTAATTTCATTTTTTAGTTATCATCCCTTCCTATTCAACTCATCCTGTACCCCCTGTCTATCTATACATGAACATACATATGTTAACACTCACATATATATTTATATACACATATACCCTCTTATACATACATATGTATGTATACATATATTCCCTTCAACTCTCGTCATATTGAGAAAAGTCTTATAAGTTAAAATTATGAGGGGCTCACTTTGAGAAGTGTTGTGTGATTTGACCAGATGAGACTCTGGGAAGCCATTGAGAGCCCCCCGGCTTTGAAAACCCAGATGTTGATGCTTCCCTCTCTGGTAACTGTGAATTGGTATTGATATAATGCTTGGATAGTTTGGAAGCCTGTCTGTTTGGTCTGTAAGTTCTGTAACTCTTAAGTTCGGGGTGCTGACCTTTTCCCTCTGAACTAGGTAATATATGTTTGTTTGATAAAAGTAAACTTGTTAACCCAAAAAAAGTTACAATTATCATTTTTTCCATGTAGGAATTTAATAGTTCAACTTTAATAAATTCCTTGTGATTTCTTTTCCCTGTTTGCCTTCTCATGCTTCTCTTGCTTCTTGTATTTGAAAGTCAAATTTTCTGTTCAACTGTTTTTTTTCATCAAGAATGCTTGAAAATCCTTTATTTCATTGAATGACCATAATTTCCCCTATAGCTTTATACTCAGTTTTGCTGGGTAGGTGATTCTTGGTTTTAGTCCTAGCTCCTTTGACCTCCAGAATATCATATTCCAAGCCCTTGATCCCTCAATGTAGGAGCTGCTAGGTCTTGTGTTATCTTGATTGTATTTCTACAATTCTCAAATTGTTTCTTCCTGACTGCTTGTAGTTTTTTCTCCCTGACCTGGGAACTCTTGAATTTGGCTATAATGTTCTTCAGAGTTTTCTTTTCGGGATCTTTTTCAAGATGCAATCAGTGAATTCTTTCAATTTCTATTTTGTCCTCTGGCTCTCAAATATCAGGGCAATTTTGCTTGATAATTTCTTGAAAGATGGTGTCTAGGCTCTTTTTTGATCATGGTTTTCTGGTAGTCCAATAATTTTTAAATTATCTCTCATGGATCTCTTTCCCAGGTCAGTGGTTTTTCCAGTGAGATATTTCACATTGCCTTCTATTCTTTCATTTGTTTGGATCTGTTTTATAGTATCTTTATACCTCATAAAGTCATTAGCTTCCATTTGCTCTAATGTAATTTGGAAGATGTTATTCTCTTCAATGAGTTTTTGAAATTCCTTTTTCCATCTGGCAAATTCAGCTTTTTGAAGCATTCTTCTCCTCATTGGCTTTTTGGGCCTCTTTTGCCATTTGAGTTAGTCTATTTATTAAGATATTATTTTCTTCAGTCAGGTCATTGACTCACTTTTCTTGATTTTCTTCCATAATTCTTATTTCTCTTCCCAATTTTTCCTACACTTCTCTTACTTGGTTTTCAAAATCCTTCTTGAGCTCTTCCATGGCCTATAACCAGTTCATATTTTTCTTTTGAAAAAAGCTTTTGAAGTAGGAGTTCTGACTTCCTCGTCTTCCTCCCATTCCATGCTTTGATCTTTTTTTGTCCACAAAGGAGGAATCTATGGTGGTATTGTGTTTCCTCTGCTTGCTCATGTTGCCTGTCAATTACTTGACTTTTGAACTCTTTGCCAGGGTAGAACTCTGCTTTCAGAATGGAGACAGCTTTGTCCCAAATTGCTTGGGTTTTCACAGCTGCCAGAGCTATTAGGAGGATGCTGTCTCTACAGCCCACATAAGCTCTGGCTCCCTGGCCACACACCCCAGAACCACCACCCAAGACCACAATCAGGATCCAAGCAGTTTAAAGCAAAAGCACTTGCCCTCTGAATGGTTGCTTGTTCCCCTTGTGATCTGCATGCCAGGAGTTCCTGAGGCAGACATGTAGTGGGGCTGCATAGGTGCCGGCCCTCTGCTGCTTCTCACCCCAGTGGCAGGAGCCAGATTGCGCTCTCCATCTCCCAGTTCCAACAGAGTTCTACATTGACCTGTTACTTTGTCTTTGGCATTTATGAGTTGAGAAGTCCGGAAACAGACACAGCTGCTGGTGGTTCATTCTCCTGAAGTCTGCTCTGGCCTACCTCCTGCAGGACTGCACTTAGCTCCCAGCATGCTGTGATAAACCATTCCTGTCTGCCTACCGAGCTGTATTCAGCAGCAGATTTGTTTTTCTTAGTCACTTTGTGGGTTCTGTAGCTTTAAAGTTTGCTTAGAGTCATTTTTAAAATAGGTATTGGAAATGGTTGGAGCCAGAGCCCATGCCAAATTGTGCTTCTATTCCATCATCTTGGCTCTGCCCCCCATGTAGCAGTATTATAGTAAGTGATAATTACTGCCATGGCTACATTTATTATAAAATTTCTTATTTGAATTGTATTTTCAGAGTACTCTTGAAATCCAGTTCATAGAAATAGGTGCCCATGGCAAGCATCTGACACATAACAAATATTTCTTTTCTTTACTTTTTTTGTAGACAGGACTGTATTCCAGTTACATTTATGATGTCTTTTTTATATGCTATAATATGGTACCGTGGTGAAAGTAAAAAGTCAGAAAGACTTAGCACAGCACAACTAGACTTGGAGGCAGGTCTTTATGACTCCCTGCCCCCCAAAAAATATACTATCAATTATGCCACATTATTTCATACATTGTGGTTGTTATGAAAGAAAATTGTGATAATAATCTGCCTTGAGAAATATAAATGATATTTAGTCATAATGTAATTTGTCTAAGTGGCAAGACATCTGCACCCAAAATCCCACTAGAATAACAGGAATTGAGTTGGGGGAAAATGATCAAATGAAATCTCTTAAGTTTGTAGATGAAATTAATTTTGAATGTGGTCAAGTGTTTTGCTCAGAGTCACATAGCTAGTCAATGTTTGAGGTTGTTTTTGAATTTGGTTCTTTCTGACTCCATGTCCAGCACTCTATCTACTATAGCACCCTGCTGCATAAACCTTGCTTAAGCTTGTTTACTAAATAATATAAGATTTGAGATACACCAATGAATGTGGATCCATGAGGATCTAGAAATAAGATGTAAACTTACAAGATTTTAGAACTTGGAAAGGACTTGAGAATCTTGTAGTCTAATTCCTTTCTTTGACAAATAAAGAAACTAACTTCTAGAAAGGAAAAAAAAATCTGCTCTGCCTACTCAATTTGTAGAATCAGTTACTGACAAAGGAGGAAGTAGAACTCAGACTTCCTGATTCTCAGGGTATCATACCTTCCTACTATTCCATACTGTTAACCAAAATTTGCTTCTAAGAAGGAAATTACTTCTAAAACATCTAGGAAGGAAAAAATCCTCTAGCTAAGATTTTTTTTAACTGTGCCTTCTGGGAGAATAGGAGGAATCAATCAGAGCAAGCATGTCTTTCAATAATTTAAATGATATATCCCATATTTATGCCTTAGGTACATATATTTGTTGTGTTCTTTTTTCCAATATTCCCTTGTATACTAAAAACTTCTTTATGAATATAGACATGGGTTATTAGAAAGGTCTTAAAGGGACAAAATATTTAATGGAAAAAGGAGTTTTCCATCATCACAAAAGCTCTCAACAATGTTCCTACTCTTATGAAAGAAAAACTTTACTTTTCTGATAATGTACTTTCCTCTCTAGGTCAGCTAATTTTCTTGGGATCCTTTGAATACTTTATATGAATTCCTGCTTCTTTACATTTCATCAAGTTCCTTCCTCAGTATAAAACTAACCCCTATTCTCTATCCCCTTCCTCTTCCCTATACTTACTGCCTACCTAAAAATTACTAAACTTTCAAAACAACCTAAGCCCTGCTTTCTTCATGAAACCTTCCCTGACAGAGCTAGCCCAGACAAAAATTCATTCTTTTTTGTCAACCTAGAGTGAGTTACATCAGGACCATTCAATTTAGCATTTAATGGTGTAGTATACGATTATTTCATCTGTGTATCTTAGACAGTCTTCAACAAACCTGCAATTTTATGATAGAAAAGTGCCTTGAATATTAAGAAATTTGAGTTGGGGGATTGGGGGAATGAAGATAAGAGTTTCATTGGTTTATACATGTTCAGGAAAAGAGTATGAACTATTGAGCTGGATATCAATAAACACAAAGAGATAAAGGTGATTTTTCAGTCATCATGTAATTTTTTTTTTTTTTTTGCTTTTTGTAGGAGGGAAGGCAGGACAATTGGACTTAAGTGACTTGTGCAAGTTCACACAACTAGTAAGTGTTAAGTGTCTGAGTCTGGATTTGAACTCAGATCCTCCTGACTCCAGGGCCTGTGCTCTATTCATGGCACCACCTAGCCACCCCCAACATCATGTATTTTGTTACTGTTAAAGTACTGTGGAAATCACAAAAATATATAACTTGAAAGATATAAAACAATAAAGAACTCCAAATAAATGAAGTCACTTCATAACTCTATCATCCTCTCTAGCTTACATACATTAATTGTTTGCCTAAAATTCAGTCATATTGGAATGTTTCTTATCGGTATGTGACCATCCCCCCAAAACAATGCGCTTCTTATGTAATGATATGTTCTTTAGAAATCCTATTGGTTTATAAAGTCATCACTGACCTTCCATTATGTCATTATTTTACACCATTATTTTGAAATGAATTTTAGCCTTTCATCAATACCAGAAGATATGTTATGCACTAATTTTTAAAATTTACTTTTACTTTTGGTCATGTGACTTTAAAGATGAAAGAAAAGCTTTCTGCCCTCTTCCCTTGAGAAGACAATTTTATTATTTATTTTTTATTTTAGATGATATTACTTTTATAAAATATATATATATATATATGAAGTCATATAAAACCTATTTCCATGTTAGTTATATTGCAAAAGAAAACACAATAAAAATAATAAAAATAAAGAAAGGGAGAAAATATGCATCACTTTGTGCTGAGAGTTCATTAGTTCTCTTTCTGGTGGCAGAAAGCATTTTCATTATGATTCCTTTGGAATTGTGCTGGGTTAATACTTCCATCAGAGCAACTGATTCTTTCATAGTTGATTCTCCTTTCAATGTTGTGGTTACTGTGTACAATGCCCTGCTGTTTCTTCTCATTTAACTTTGGATGAGTTCATATAAGTCTTCCCAAATTTTTTTCTGAAACCATCCTCCACATCATTCCTTATAACATGGAATTATTCCATCACAAAGATAAATAAGTCTGTTTGGCCATTCCTCAATTAATGGGCATCCCTTATATTTCTAATTATTTCCCATCACAACAAAGCAAAGCAATAAAAAACAAAACAAACTCATATTATAAATGTATGTGTACAAATAGGCCTTTTTCCATTTTTAAAAAATCTTTCTGGGAAATAGACCTATTGGTGGTGGTGCTGTATCAAAGTGTGTGCACACTTTTTAGACCCCTGAACATGTTCCAAGTTGTTCTCCAGAAGGGATGCACTAGTTCACAGCTCCACCAGGGTAAATTAGTTTCCCAATTTTTCCACATCCCCTCAGCTTTTTTCATTTTCCTATTTTGCCATCTTTTTTTTTTCTTTTTGGAGGGGGGAAGGCTGGGCAATTGGGGTTAAGTGACTTGCTCAAGGTAACAGGCTAGTAAGTTTTAAGTGCCTAAGGTCAGATTTCAATTCAGGCCATCCTGACTCCAGGGCTGGTGTTCGATTAACTGTACCACTTAGCCTGCTGGCATTTTTGTCATCTTAAACATTCTGTTAGGTGTGAGGTGGTATTTAAGAGTTATTTTAATTTGCATTTCCCTAATCAGTACTGATTTAGAGCTTTTTTATGGCTGTTGATAGATTTCTTCTTCTAAAAAATACCTGGTCATATCATTTAGCCATTTATTAACTGGGGAATGAGTACTGAAAACTGTAGAAATATATTTTATAAATTTGGCTCGCCTCCCTATATATTTGACGTCTTTATCAGAGAAATTTACTGTAATCCCCACCATCCTCATTTTCCTGCTTTCCTTCTAATTTACTGCATTACATTTGTTTGTGCAAAAGCTTTTGAATTTTGTGTAATCAAAGCTCTCTATTCTTATTTCCTGTAATCTAATACATTCTGCTATCTGTTTCTGTTTTAGTTAAGTCTATAGCATTCATATTCACAATTATTATTACAAACAATGTATTCCCATCCATTCTATTTTCTTTTGTTGATCATTTTCTCTCTTTTTCTATACTCGCTCCTCTATAATCTGTTTGTTCAATCCTGTTTTTAAAGCGTTATTTTCTTTATCATTTTGTGCTTTTTAAAACAAGCTATTAATTGTCTTTTTGTAATCTTCTTCCATTGCGTTCATCTCCTTGCATAATTTTCCCTCTACTATTCTCATTTGATTTTGAAAATTATTTTTAATTCTTCCAGGAATTATTTTTTTAATTTATTTTTAAAAATTTTGCCCATTGTGTAAAACAACTCTTAACATTTGCTTTAAAAGCTTTGATTTCTAAATTTTCTCTCTTCCTCCTTCCCCAGTACCTTAATTGAGAAGGCAAGCAATTCAATATTTGTTATGCATGCTGACTCCTGCAAAATATATCTGTAATAGTCATGTTGTGAAAGAAAACAGACAAAAAATCAAGTAAAATAAGAAAGTGAAAAAAATTGCTTCCATATATATTCAGACATAATTAGTTGTTTCTCTGGAGATGGGTAACATATTTTATCATATGTCCTTCAGAATTTTCTTGGATCATTGTATTGTTAAGAATAGCTAAGTCATTTACATCTGGTCATCTTACAATATTCTTATTACTTTGTACACTTTACATTTACATCAGTCTATGGAAGTCTTTCCAGGTTTTTCTGAGAGCATCCTGCTCATCAATTCTCATAGTACAGTAGTATTCAATCATATTCACATACCACAATATATTCCACCATTCCACCAATTGAAGGACATCCACTCAATTTCCAATTCTTCACCCAAAAAGAGAGTTTCTATATATATATACACACACACATACATACATATGTATATATATGTATGTATGTATATATATATATATATATATAGGTATTTTTCCTTTTTGTTTTCATCTATTTTCAGATAAAGACTTAATAAGGGTATTGCTAGGTCAATGGGTATCCTGTATCCTTTTGAGCATAGTTCCATGTTGCTTTACAGAATGGTTGAATCAGATCACAACCCCACCAACAGTGCATTAATGTCTCATTTTCCCCAGATCGCCTCCAACATTTGTCGTTTACCTGTTGTCTTCTGTTAGTCAATCTGATAGGTATGAGGTAGTGCCTCAGAATAGTTTTAATTTGTATTACTCCAATCAATAGTGACTTATAGTATCTTTCCATATGGCTATAGATAACTTTGATTATTGCATCTGAAAACTGATCATATCTTTTGGTAATTTATCAATTGGTTAATTACTCTTATTTTTATAAATTGGACTCAGGTCTCTATATGTTTGAGAAATGAGGTCTTTAAAGGAGAATCTTGCTTTAAACTTTTTTTCACAGTTACTATTACTAACTTTATTTCCCTCCATACTAACCTCCCCCATTTATTCTATTCTCTCTTTTTTTACCCTATCCTTCCTCAAAAAATGTTTTGTTTCTGAATACCCCCTCCTCCCATCTGCCCTCCCTTCTATCAAGCCCCTTCTCTTACCCCTTCTCATCCAACTCTTCTGTATGGTAAGATAGATTTCTACACCCATTTGAGTGTATGTTATTCCCCCTTTTCACCAGTTATGGTAAAAGTATGATTCACTCACTTACCTCCCCTCTCTTTCCCTCCACTGTAAAAGCTTTTCCTTGTCTCTTCTATGTGAGATGATGTTTACCCTATTCTATCTCTCCCTTTTCCCCAATATATTTATTTTGCACTATTTAATTTTATTTTTAGATGTCATTCCTTCATGTTCAACTCACACCTATGCCCTCTGTCTATGTATCTTCCTTCTAACTACCCTAAAAATGAGAAAGGTCTTAAATTTTTCAAATATCATTTTCCAATATAGGAATGTAAACAGTTTAAACTTATTAGGCCCCTTATCATTTCCCTTTCTTGTTCACCCTTTTATGATTCTTTTGAGTCTTGTATTTAAAAGTATTTTCTTCCCCAGTTCTGGTCTTTTCCTCAAGAATTCTTAAAAGGTCTTTATCCCTTTAAATCTCCACTTTTGCCCTGAACTATTATACTCAGTTATGCCAGGTAGTTGATTCTTGGTTGTAATCCTACCTCCTCTGACCTCTAGAATATAGTCCAAATCATTATTCTTTTAATGTAGAAGCTGATAAACCTTGTGTTATCCTGACTATGGCTCCATAGTACTAGAATTGTTTCTTTTCTGGATACTTGTAATATTTTTTTTTTCTTTTTGGAGGGCAGTTGGGATTAAGTAACTTGCCCAAGGTCACACAGCTAGGTTTTTATTTGTGTGTTCGTTAAGTGTCTGAGGTCAGATCCGAACTCAGTTCTTTCTGACTCCAGGGCTGACGCTCTACTCACTGCGCCACCTAGCCGCCCCTACAGGAGATACTTTAGTTCTTTGTAATATTTTCTCTTTGACATGGCAACTCTAGAATTTGTCTGTAATATTCCTGGTGGTTCTCATTTTGGGATCTCTTTCAGTAGCTGCTTGGTGGATTTTTTCCCCATTTCTATTTTGTCCTCTGGTTCTACAATATCAGATCAGTTTTCCTTGATAATTTCCTGAAAGATGATGTCTAGGTTCTTTTTGTCCTTTAAGTGATGCCTTTCAATTGGTCCAATAATTTTAAAATTATCTTTCCTGCATCTATTTTTCTGGTCAATTGTTTTTCTAATAAGATATTTCACACTGTCTTCTATTTTTTTTCATCCTTTTGGTTTTGTTTTATTCTTCTTGATTTCTTAAAATGTCATTAGTATCCTTTTACTGCATTATAATTGTTAAAGGATTGTTTTCTTCAGTGAAATTTTGTATCTCCTTTGCCATTTGGCCATTTCTGCTTTTTAAGGCATTCTTTGATGGATTGGCTTTTTGGACAGCTTTTATCATTTGACCTAGTCTGTTTTAAGGTATTATTTTCTTCAGTAATTTTTGTGTCTCTTTTACCAAGTTGTTGACTTGCTTTTCATGATTTTCTTATATTACTCTCATTTCTGTTCACAATATTTCATCTACCTTTCTTACCTGATTTTCAAAATCCCTTTTGAGTTCTTCCATGGCTTGAGACCAATTCCTATTTTTCTTGGAAGCTTTGGATGTGGGAACTTTGAATTTGTTATCTTCTGATTTGTGTGTTTTGATCTTCCTTATCACCATAGTAATTTTTTTATAGTCAGAATTTTTTCTGATGTTTGTTCATTTTACCAGCTTATTATTTAACTTTTAACCTTTTTGTTAAAGTGGGGCTCTACTTGCAAGGTGCATTGCCTCAAGCTTTAGGGGTTTTGTGTAGCTGTTTTCAGAGATACTTCTAGGGATCTCTAAATTTTCAGTTCTTCCAAGGTGGTATGATCTAAGGAGAGATATTTCCTCCAATCCTGGTCTGTGTTCTGGTCTGTGAACAACCGCAAGCATTCTTTTCTGCCCTGGAACTGTAAGGAGAGCCTCCCCTCCATTATGTTTACAAGCTCTGGTGTTCTAGTATTCTTCTTCACCCTAGGACTGTCTCCCAGGACTGTGACCTGGAATCTGAGTATGGGCAAAACAGCAGAGTCCTACCTCAGTACTGGCAAAAAATACCCTTATAATCTCCCTCTGACTAGTTGTTTGTCCTCCTTATGGTCTGTAGGCTGAGAGCTCCAGCAGCAGGTGTTCATTTAGTTACTCCCAAAGTCTGTTCCAATTTTCATGGTGCTGGTAGTATGCTGGACTGTGCTCCACTCACACCCAGGTGCAACAGACCTTCTCTGCTGACCTTCTAAATTGTTTTTGGTGTCTGTAGGTTTGATAGATCTGTAAACTGCCACTGTTGTCAATGATTCAGTGTCCCCAAGGCCTGCTCCTAATTTGCTGGGGCCCAGTTTGCACTGGTGTGACCTTCTCTGGACTGTGCTCCTCTCTCCCTCTTGTGTAATAGACATTTCCCACTGATCTTCCAAATTGTCTTGGCCTGGAAATTTGTTTCACTACATATTTTTGTGAGTTCTCCTTCTCTAGAATTTGTGTAGAGCCATTTTTAAAGGTATTTGGAGGGGTTTTGGGGAGAGTTCTGGCAAGTCCCTGCCTTACTCTGCCAACTTGGCTCCACTGGTCTTCCAGGAATTCTCATAACCAATTCATATTTTTCCTCACAACCTTGCTCCTATCTATTTGGATTTCTTTTTCTTCTGAGTTTATGTCCTGAGTTTTCCTGACATTATAATACCTTTTAATTTTCAGGTGCTTCTTTGGTTGCATGCTAATTTTTTTTATCCTATTTCTTGATTTAGAACTTTATGTTTAGTGTTGGTCTCTTTCCAATGTGAGAAATAGAGGAGCACTCTTTAAGCTTTATGTTTTTTTCTTCACATTTTTTAGAGCTAGTTCTGGAGTATTGAACATTATCAATACTTCTAAAGTGCTGTGATGTGGGTAGAAGTATAATCCCTGCTCCCTTGGTCTGTACTCTGCTTCTTTCTCAGGGAGGTTCCTTGATTCCTTGGGGTAGTAATCAATATGTTCTTCATGGTCCCTGATCCCTTGGAACTAGAAGTGATACTTCCCCTCAGAGTTTTCACTCCCTCTTGACTGAAAGTGCTACCCCCTGAATCCATAAGTGGGTGTAGATAAAGGGAGTGTGTCCGGGATTAGCACCAGGAAGCCCTATGATCACTTCTTTACCAGTTTCCAGGTTTTCTTTCCATCTGTAGTTTGCAAGTTCCCAGGGCTGCTGCTGTTTCTGTCTCCACCACCTTATCCCACAGCTAGTATTTCATCTATGTGAATACTGGGCGAGCCTCCACCCCTGTGGAATAGATCTCTTTTTCCCAACTCATAAATTATCTTGGGTTGGAAGAATGTCTAATTAGGGCATTTTCTTAGTTCTGCCACTCCAGAATTCATATTGAGATGTTATTTTAACGTTCTTTGGAGGGGAATGTGGAGAGGTCTTAGCTGAACTCTTTCCCTACTCTGCCATCTTGGCTCTACTGCTGAAGAATTTCAGTTTACTTCTAAACTCAGTGGAAGTTAGATGTTAGAAATGCTTGCAACTGTTTACTTTTAATCTCTACTTTCAGTCAGCATTTTTAAAATCTCTATTCAAAATCTAATCTATTACTTTTTCATGTGACTTGTCATCTGAATAACCCATGGATAGTTCTAAAAATGAAATCCACTAATGGAACATGAATATTTGCCAATATTAAGGGCATTCAAAATGCCTCTGGGTTTCTAAATGAGGAATGCTCAAGAACAGTGGCCATATTCTTGGAATGATTACACCAACACACAAAGTGAAATATATGTAGGGAGTAATAGACATTTCTCTTGTACTACAATATATAAAGTTATGGAAGGAAAGGCTTATTAAATTCTGTCTTTTTACCCCCAAGACAGCACAATGTCTGATGCAAAATAAATTCTTATTGAATTGAATTGGATTTTTATTTATAAGTTCCAATGATTTATTATAATGTGTATGTCATAAGTGTGTTGTATATACACACAAACACAAACATATGTGTGTATCTGTCTCTGTGTGTATATTTGCCTTAGAGTATTGGGGCATGTTACAGGACAGTAAAACGTGGAATACCATAGTCTCTGAAGAATTATTATTGAATTTTCTCTAAATGGCAATGGAGGGAGGCATGGTAGCCATAAGAGAAGTGGTGAAGAAAATATTGTCAAATAAATATGTAACCCAAAAAAGAAGCAAGTTGATTATGCAGTGAGGGTAAGCAATCCCTGATAGACAGCACCATGTGCTCCATTGGTAGGCTGGTAATAAAAGGTAGATTTAGGTAGATTCCTAATATATTGTTTGATTTACATGAGAAGATGGAAAGAGTCAAATATAATGATAAGGTATGAATAATTGGAGATTCTTCTGATTGGTGGAAATACTAAGATCAATGAGATTACAGATTTATCATAGCATTAAAATATAGCATGAGAATAAATGATCATCAGAGTTGACATGTGTATGATACTTTAAAATTTACAAAGTGCTTTGCAAAATATATTTTAATTTGACCTTTGCAACAATCCTTTTGGGTAGGATGAAGGTAATAAATATTTGAATTCTTAGCAACTCTATGACTGTGATTAAAGCCATTTAGTTCCTCTGGTCTTCAATTTCCTTTTTTGTAAAATGATGGTGCTAGATGAAATGACTTATTAGATACATTCTAGCTAATAGTCTGATGTTATGATATCTAGGTGGAAAGATTCCAAGAGCAAAAATCATGCAAAGACAAACAAACATATCTACAGTTAAACACTGAATTTCCATGACATTATGCCCATATAAATATCACCTATAATTTTTCTGTATGTATCATGCCATATCAATCAAGAAAACACACACATATACACATGTATGCATAGTCCTGAATGTATGTACATTATAAGCTACAATTACTTTAACATGTCAAGGTATTTTAATTTGTCATTACCTTAATGATATATTTTTTCCCCAGAAAGTATAATGTGGCAACCTTTCATTATTATGCCATATTTTTATTCCACTCAGTCCTCTAAAGACATACTGCTTGGAAGCATAATCAGGAGATACTACCAGGCTAGAAAAGAGGTTTCTTTCTAGGTTTCTTTGATATTGCTCTGCCAAGATAAACACAGTAACAACAAAAGGTTGATTTTGTGATTATCCCTTTGTCCACTACAATTCATGTAATAAGTTTATTGAGGTATGGAACAGAAATCCAGGACAATGGAAATAATACTCTCACTGAAAAAAATTGTTCCTCTGAAGTGTGGAATATTTTGCTAGTGTTATCATTGTTAATACAAAAGGTACTGGATACATAAGTCATGAAACTATTTCAAGAATCTGGTTGTGGGAGGAAAATGAAGGAAGAAAAGAAAATAAGCATTAATTAAGTGTCTATTATATCTCAGGCACTGTGCCAAGCATTTAACAAATATTATCTCATTTCCTAGGTGATAAAGTCTGAGATAAGATGGTGGCAATAGGGATTGCAAGGGAGGAACAGTTGAGAAATAACAATAGTAAGTACTTAGATCTTAAGAACTGATTAGATACAAGGAAAAGGAGTGAAAAGTGTATTCATAATTACCATATAACATAATTATATTATCATAGTCATAGAAATCTTAGACTATTAAAAGGCATTTTACAGATTATATATATAGACTAACCTTCTTTTAAGAATAGATACACTGTGCATCATTAACATAGAAATACACTTATTTGAAGTGTTTCAGTGAGATGGAAGTCACTAATCATGAAGGCACTCCACATCTTACTATAATTTTTAGGGACAGTTGTCAGGTCCCTTCCACCCTCAAACTGAAACAAAATCTTTTGCCCTGGAACTTCATTCATTATTCCTGGTTCTACCCTACTAAGATCAAATCAAACAAGCCCAATAGTTCCTTCATGTGTGAATCCTTCAAATTCTTAAGAGTTTCATATCCCTCCCCTAAATCCTCCTGTTCAAATAAATATGGCTATCATTTCAACCCCCTCACTATCCTGATTGGCATTCTTTTTACATACTACAGCTTATCAATGTTATTGAAAAATACAATCTAAATTAACTTCATTATATGACCTACTACAAAATTGAATAGATTCCCATTTGGCTTCTAGATGAGAAAACTGACTAAGGTTGACTATTTTGTGCCTTATTGGAGGTGCCAAAATAGCAACAATGCTACAATAATACAAATACTAAGATAGCTGCTATTTCAAGGGAACTAGGGCAAAAGGTACAGGCAGTTATTTGACTATCTTAATACTAAGAAGTTGCCTCTTAAGAGGGCAAATCCCAGTTGAAATTAAAAGCTGTTCTTATTCCTAATGTTTTGGAGCCTACTTACCTATTTTGAGCCCAGTTACCCTCTTGGTTGTGTTTTCTGCTACTAAAGAGTTGGTCTAGATTTTCTCAGGAGAAAGGAAATAAAGTGAAGGCTGTTCTATTTTGCACTTGTAGAACAGCTAATTAAAGTATTCTTGCTTCACCTTTATTTTTCCAATACTGTGAGATTCCATGAGAAAAGGCTCCTAATTTTGGAGATGATTATGTAGATTATTCTTATGCCCTGAAGGCAAATCCAATTGGCTAGGATATTGCTGAAATGGAAATACACACACACACACACACACACACACACACACACACACACACCCCTACAGTAAAAAAAAAAAAAAAGATGAACTACTACAACTTTGCTAAGACAAAAAAAGAATCCAAAGAATTTTGAGTCAATAGTCTTATTTCAACTACTCTGAGAAAACACAGCATTACAGAAGACAAGGCTGATCTTACTATCCTGTCACTGCTGTCATTTAGATGGTAATTTAAAAGTTCAGTCCAAAAGAGTAAGCAAAAAAGAGGTCTATCTAATTATATAACACTAAACTGTATTAGCGAGTAGATAACAAATTATAAAAAGTATAAATATAAATTAAATGATTAATTGCCAATTAATATAATTAGTTTAAATGACACAAAGTAATAGATGAACATTTCATATTCTTTACAAGTTAAATCAGGAAAAATATAATCTTTGGATATTCTTTGGGGATTTCATATGTTTTCTCTAATGTTTGACTTTGCTCCTGACCCTCACCCATTCAAAACGATTTCTTCCTCCTCTATTTTTTTTAGAACATTTTGCTTGGAGTACTAATCTGTACATATTCATATTCTCCCAAGTAACATTGTAATATCTAATGAATGTGCCATATCTCCCCCTCCTCTAGGAATGTGTGAGCTCTTTGAGGACAGAGATTTATTCATATTTATATGCCCAGAGAATAACACAGTCCCTTGTAGCAAGGTACACTTGATAACAGTATTTTTGCAAGGTAGTTTTGAATTATTTTATCTCTATCTACTACACCCCCTTGCTTGCTTCCTCCATTGCTCTTTTGAATGTATAAATTCAATATATAAATGCAATCTTTTCATGAAATTTTGAGTGTTCCACACAGATTTTAATGTAGTCAGGAAGGAATATAAACAAAATTATTAGATTTTGATCATGAGAGTTGTTTTATTTTCTAATGGTAGAATTGTTGAATAACTTCAATTTATAGAAAATCTAGAGCTCAAAGTTAATATCAATAATAATGCTTATTTGTAAAGGCAAAATAAAATGGGTAAGTCTTAATTAGGTTGAATTATACAGGATGTACACTATCTATTGTACAGATACATCTAGTACTTGGAAAGAGAGCTATACTTGAAAGACCTAAGCTCAAATTTAGTCCCTGATTTACCATAAGACACATTCATTGGACCAATAATTTCACATCTTATGGCCTTGCTTTCCTCAACGAAAAAGTGACTTTGAAGGTCCCTTATACCTACCAATAAATCTTTGTTCTGATAATTTGAAAAACTAAAAAAAACTATTTCATTTTGCTTTTCTTGTTAAAATAAATGTATGTGAAAAATTGATATAGTAAAGAAGCAAACTTAGTGTTATTGTAATAAATATTGTTTCATATTTGGTTTTGTATATTATATCAATAGTATTTAGTGAAAACTCTTGCAAATTTAAATGGAAGGTAACTTACTCCAAATGAAACCAGTGGAGGACAGTCCAGTATTTCATGAAAGGAGTCAGTATCATATAACATATACAATTAAAAAAAAAAAAACATAGAGTAACAATGAGAAAATAGCATTCATTTGATTTAAGACTGGGAAGATTTGCCACTAGAGATAAATATTTAAAGAATGAATTAGAAACTGAAGTGGTAGTTTGATCATTCTGAGGTGTGTGTAGTGACTAGTTGATACAGCATAGAGAACAATACCTGGAATTAGAGTTCAAATATACTCTCAGACACTTACTACCCGTGTGACCCTAGGTAAATCACTTGACTCTTTTTTTCTTACTTCCTGATCTATACAATTCACTGGAGAAGGAAATGAAAAAACAACTCCAGTATCTTGCAAAGAAAACTACAAATGGTGTCACTAAAAGTCAGACAGAAATGAAATAATTAAACAACAACAAAATGAAGATAAAAATAGGTCTCATAGGATTCTTATAAGGATAAAATAAGATAAAATTTGCAAAGTCCTTTGCAAACCTTAAAGCACTATATAAGTGATGATAATATATATATATATATACATATATATATACACATATAATTATAAATATTGTTATTTAAAATGGTGGGTACATTTCCTTAATTTTCTTTATTGTTTTTTTTTTAATTAATTTATTAGTTTAGTTTCAGTTAACAAGATTCAATTCCATAGTTCCTTGATTTTCAAATTTCCTTTACTTCCCTCCCCCCTCCCCTCACGACAGCATATAGTACAGTATAGGGTCTGCAAATGCATTCATATTAGACATTATTCCAATTACAAAGGCATATTGTACTAGGTGGGATGAAAGATGGTAAGGAAGAAATAAAACCAAACAATGAAAAGAATAAGATCATTTAGTTTGCTTCCATCAGGATTCAGGCTCAGTTCTTTCTAGTTATATCTCTGGATGGCGCATTTCTCACTTTCTTGAGTCTTTCGGGATTAACTTATATCACTGCATTGCTGAAAAGAGTCCAGTCTGTCATAGCTGGTCATCACAGATATGGTATGTCTGTGATTATGTACAAATTTCTTCTGATTCTACTCTTCTCACTCAGCATCAGTTTGTATAAGTCTCTCCAGGTAATTATGAAATCAGTCACCTCCTTGTTTCTTAGAGCACAATAATATTCCATTACATTTATATACCACAACTTGTTTAGCCATTCCCCAATTGATGGGCACCCCTTTGGTTTCCAATTCTTTGCAACCACAAAAAGGGCTGCTAAAAATATTTTTGTACATATGGGTCTTCCTCCCACTTCTATGATCTCTTTGGGATATAACCCTAGAAGTGGTATGGCTGGGTCAAAGGGTATGAAATTATTTATAATCCTTTGGGCATAATTCCAGATTGCTCTCCAGAATGGTTGGATGAGTTCACAACTCCACCAGCAATGTATTAGTGTTCCAATTTGTCCACATCCTCTCCAGCATTTGTCACTTTCTTGTTTTGTCATCTTAGCTAATCTGACTGGAGAGATGTGGTATCTCAGAGTTGTTTTGATTTGCATTTCTCTAATTAATAGTGATTTAGAGCATTTCTTCATATGCTTATAGATAGCTTTAATTTCTTTCTCTGAAAACTTCCTATTCATATCCTTTGACCATTTATCAATTGGGTAATGACATGTATTCATATAGATTTGGCTCAATTCTCTATAAATTTTAGCAATGAGTCCTTTATCAGAGACACAAGTTGTAAAAATTCTTTCCCAATTTCCCACCTCCCTCTTGATCTTGGTTACATTGGCTTTGTTTGTGCAGGAGCTTTTCAATTTAATGTAATCAAAATTATCCATTTTGCATTTTATAATGCTCTCTAATTCTTGTTTGGTCCTAAAATCTTCCCCTCTCCACAGATCTGTCAGGTAAACTATTCCTTGCTTTCCCAAATTGCTTACAGTATCATCCTTTACACCTAGATCATGCACCCATTTAGACTTGATTTTAGCATATGGTGTTAGATAGTGATCTATGCCCACTTTCTGCCATACTGTATTCCAGTTTTCCCAGCAGTTTTTGTCAAATAGTGCATTCTTATCCCCAAAACTGGGGTCTTTGGGTTTATCGAACAATAGATTACTATATTCATTAACTGCTGGGTCTCCTGCGCCTAATCTATTCCATTGATCCACTACTCTACACCTCTGCCAGTACCAAGCAGTTTTGATGACTGCTGATGTATAATACAGATTAAGATCTGGCATAGCTAGTCCACCTTCCCTAGCATTTCTTTTCATTAATTCCCTTGATATTCTAGACTGTTTGTTTTTCCAAATGAATTTTGTTATTATTTTGTCTAACTCTACAAAGTAGTTTTTTGGTAAATTGATTAGTATGGCACTAAATATATAGTTTAGTTTGGGTAAAATTGTCGTTTTTATTATATTAGCTTGACCCAGCCACGAGCAATTGATATTTTTCCAACTATTTAGATCTGATTTTATTTGTGTGAGAAGTGTTTTGTAGTTGTGATCATATAGATTCTGGGTTTGTTTTGGCAAGTAGATTCCCAAATATTTTATAATGTCTACAGTGACTTTAAATGGGATTTCTCTTTCTATCTCTTGCTGTTGAGTTTCATTAGAGATGTACAGGAACGCTGAGGATTTATGTGGGTTTATTTTATATCCTGCAACTTTGCCAAATTTATTTATTGTCTCAAGTAGTTTTTTACTTGATTCTCTAGGATTCTCTAAGTATATCATCATATCATCTGCAAAGAGTGACAGCTTGGTCACTTCTTTGCCTAATTTGATTCCTTTGATTTCTTTTTCTTCTCTAATTGCTACGGCTAGTGTTTCTAGTACCCAACTGAATAAGAGGGGTGATAGAGGACACCCTTGTTTCACTCCTGATCTTATTGGAAAGGCTTCTAGTTTATCCCCATTGCATATAATACTTGCTGATGGTTTTAAATAGATGCTAGCAACTATTTTAAGGAAGGCTCCATTTATTCCTATACTTTCTAGTGTTTTTAATAGGAATGGATGTTGTACTTTGTCAAAAGCCTTTTCTACATCTATTGAGATGATCACGTGGTTTCTGCTAGTTATATTGCTGATATGCTCAATTATACTGATGGTTTTCCTAATATTAAACCATCCTTGCATTCCTGTAATGAATCCTACCTGATCAGAGTGTACTATTTTTGTGATAAATTGTTGGAGTCTTTTTGCTAATATTTTATTTAGAATTTTTGTCTAAATTCATGAGGGAAATTGGTCTATAATTTTCTTTCTCTGTTTTATCTCTTCCTGATTTAGGAATCAGTACCATATTTGTGTCATAGAAAGAGTTTGGTAGGACTCCTTCTTCACTAATTTTCCCAAATAGTTTGTAAAGTATTGGAATCAGTTGTTCTTTAAATGTTCGATAGAATTCACTAGTGAATCCACCTGGCCCTGGAAATTTTTTCCTAGGGAGTTCATTGATGGCTTGTTTGATTTCTTTTTCTGAGATGGGATTATTTAGGTAACTCACTTCTTCTTCAGTTAATCTGGGCAACTTGTGATTTTGTAAATATTCATCCATTTCACTAAGACTGTCATATTTATGTGCATACAATTGGGAAAAATAATTCCTCATTATTTTTTGATTTCCTCTTCATTAGAGGTAGATTCACCCTTTTTATTTTTGATACTCATAATTTGGATTTCTTCTTTCTTTTTTATCATATTGACTAAGGTTCTATCAATTTTGTTGATTTTTTCATAAAACCAGCTCTTAGTTTTATTTATTAATTCAATAGTTTTCTTAATTTCAATTTTTTTAATCTCTCCCTTGATTTTCAATATTTCTAATTTAGTACTAAATTGGGGATTTTCAATTTGCTCTTTTTCTAGCTTTTTCAATTGCATGTCCAATTCATTGACCTCCCTTCTCTCTGCTTTAATTAAGTATGCACTCAGGATATGAAACTTCCCCCGAGAACTGCCTTTAGTGCATCCCACAAATTTTGGTATGTAGTCTCATTATTATCATTCTCTTGAATGAAATTATTGATTGTTTCAAAAAATTCTTGTTTGACCCATGAATTTTTTAGGATTAAAATATTTAATTTCCAATTTAATTTCCAACTAAAAATAGTCTATCTTTCCATGGCCCTTTATTGCATATAATTTTTATTGCATCATGATCTGAGAATGATGCATTTAATATTTCTGCCTTTTTGCACTGTATTGTGAGGTTTTTATGTCCTAGTACCTGTCTATTTTTGAGTATGTACCATGCCCTGCTGAAAAGAAAGTAAATTCCTTTTTATCCCCATTCAGATTTCTCCAGAGATCCATCCTATCTAGTCTCTCTAAGATTCTATTCACCTCCTTAACTTCTTTCTTGTTTATTTTGAGGTTAGAGTTATCGAGTTCAGAGAGGGAGAGTTTAAGGTCCCCCACTAGTATAGTTTTGTTATCTATTTCTTCCTCTAATTCCTTTAACTTCTCCGCTAGGAATTTGGATGCTATACCACTTGGTGCATATATATTAAGTAGTGATATTGCTTCATTCTCAATGGTGCCTTTTAGTAGGATATAGTTTCCTTCCTTATCTCTTTTAATTAGATCTATTTTTGCTTTTGCTTTATCTGAGATAAGTATTAGTACCCCTGCTTTTTTTTACTTTAGCTGAGGCATAATAAATTTTACTCCAACCTTTTACCTTTACCCTGTGGGTATCCCTTTGTTTCAAATGTGTTTCTTGTAGACAGCATATTGTAGGATTATGGTTTTTAATCCATTCTGCTATCCATCTCTGTTTTATGGGAGAGTTCATCCCATTCACATTCACAGTAATGATGACTATCTGTCTCTTCCCCTCCATCCTATTCCCTCCCCTGTTTATGTTTTTGTTTCTTCCTTCTCCCTTCCCCTCCTTGAAGTTTTCCCTTTTGACCACCCCCTCCCTCAGTGTTCCCACCCAGTGACCCCCCTTCTTAACCTACCCTCTCCCCTTACTACTATTTCCCTCCCTTCTAATCCCTCCCTTTAGTCTCCTCCTTTTCACCCCCCTTACCCTCCCACTATCTATAGGACACAATAAATTTTTATACTTATCAGAGTAAATTACTCCCTGTTTGATTCCAAATCAATGAGAATAAATTTCAAACAGTGCTCCTCTCCCTCCCTCCTTTTCCTCTATTTAATGAATTTATGTGTCTATTCACGTTAGAATCTTAAACTTCACTGATTAACTTGATCCCTCTTTGAACCAGAACCAGTGAGAATAGTGTTTAAATGATTTTCTCCTCCCTCTTTCTTTCCCCTCTTCTATAGTGTGTTTTGATGCCTCTTCAGATGGCATATTTTACCTTTTCCTAGCTCATCCTTTCCTTTTTCCCATTACAGTACCATTGATCCCCTTAATAGTCTTTTTTTTTAGACTCCATGTTAGTGCATTCATACCCACACCCTCTATCTAAGTATAACCCTTTAGAAGGTCATGATAATCATAAAGACTTCGAATATTGACAGTTATCAGCTCCACATATAGGGATGTGAACATTTTGCTCTTGTTGCATCCCAAGTAATGAGCATGTGTTTGTGGGTGTGGGTGTGTGCACTTATGCATGTGTGAGTCTGTGTTTCCCTTGTTTACCTTTTTATGTCCTTCTGGAGTCTTGTAATTGGAGATTAAATTTTCCATTGACCTATGGCTTTTTCATCAGGAAAGTCTGGAAGTCCCTTACTTCATTAAACATCCATCTCCTTGCCTGAAAGATTATGCTCAGTTTTGCTGGGTAGTTAATCCTTGGTTGTAGTCCTAGCTCTCTTGCCCTATGAAATATCAAATTCCAGTCCCTCCGCTCTTTTAATGTAGAAGCTGCTAGGCCCTGTGTGATCCTAACTGTAGTTCCTCGATATTTGAATTGTTTCTTTTTGGCTGCTTGTAGAATTTTTTCTTTAATCTTGTAATTCTGGAATTTGGCTACTATATTTCTTGTAGTTTTCAGTTTGGGATCTCTTTCAGGAGGAGTCTGGTGAATTCTATCGATAGCTATTTTATCTTCTGATTTCAGGACCTCAGGACAGTTTTCTTTGACAATCTCATGGAGGATGTTGTCTAGACTGCTTTTTTCATCTTGGCTTTCTGGTAGACCAATAATTCTTAAGTTGTCTCTCCTGGATCTGTTCTCTAGGTCAGTTATTTTTCCAGCGAGATATTTTACATTTTCTTGCAATTTTTTGATCATTTGGTTTTTTTTTTTTGATTGACACCTGCTGCATCATAGAGTTCTGAGTTTCAGTTTGATTGTATCTAAGTTTTAGTGAATTATGGTCTTCAGTTAGTTTTTGAAGTTCCTTTTTTAGGGAGGTATTTTCTTTTTCCAAGTTGGTCACTGCCTCCCTGATTTGGTCTTTAAAATTTTTCTTAAGCTCCTCCAGGAATGCTATTTGGGCTTGAGACCAGATCATGTTTCCTTCTGTGGTCTCTGGTGTGGGTAGAGAGTCCATATTGTCCTGTGTATTTTGTTGTTCTTGCCCTGCATATTATGCTCGAATAGACTTTCTTGCCTTCCCCTTCTCCTTTTCAGCTTCCTTCCTTCCCATTGTGACTTCCTGTTTCTTAGTTTCTCAGGCTATGAGTTTAGGGCCTGATCCTTGACTTTGAATACCTCTGGGTGGCTAGTTTATGGCTAAGTCAGGGAAGTCAGTGAGGAATGTAGATGTGTAGGTGGGGGTGGGTCTGACCACTTCAGATTTCTGCCTCTATACCCCTGGGCTATAAGTAGGCTTTTGTTGGTGGGGTGAGGTAGGGCTTGTTGGGACCCCTCCCTCTCTTCTCTTCAGGCTCTTGGCTGTCTCAGTTACACCCCTTCTTGGAGATTCTCAAGCCTGAGGCTATTTCCATTAACTTGGGATTTCAATCTGGGTGGGAGACTTATCTTTGGGTTTTCTGCTTCATGAAGGAGGGATGGGAGGATTGGAGCAACTAGAATTTACTTTGCCATTCCAACCCCTGTATTATACAGGCAGGCAGTTTCTAAACTTCCAGGCTGGGGGTGGAATGCAGCCAGAGAAGCCACTCTCTCCACTGGGGGCCCAACTCTCCCACCTGGCTCCAATGATCCTTTCCCTCTGCGAGTTGACTGCTATTCATCCTTGGTAAGTCTGCAGGCTGGGGCTTTTTCTCTCTCTGGTGTAGTCTGCTTGTCTGCTCTTAGGTCTGAGCTGTGCAGACCCCACACACTCTATGCTTGACTTGTCCAGACACACTGGTCAACCTCCTGGGCTGGATTCTGCCACACTCTGTCTTCCAGTGGGCTCTGTCACTCTGGAATCCACTCAGATTCCTAATTTTCTTTATTGTGATGACATCCAGTTAACACAACAAAAAAAGGCTTCAAAAATTGTGTTCTATGATAATTATTACTGTCCTTTCATATTCTGAAGATAGCACTATTTAAGGAAGCCACAATGTATTGCTATTTCAATTTACTTCTAAAAGAGAAGTAATTTATGGAGGAAGCAATAGTTAGGTATTCACTTTACATTATCATTTAAAAACATAAATTTGGGTATAAGAATATTATAGTAAGAATATTATAGTAGAAATTCATTAGATTTGGGAGCAAGAAAACCTGATATCAAATCCCACTCTTGGCATTCTGAGCTCTGAGCCTTAGTTTATCTATAAAATGAGATGAGTCATACTTACATTGCAGGATTGTTGTATGTACCAAAGGTCGTGTGTGTGTGTGTGTGTGTGTGTGTGTGTGTGTGTAGGGGGGGAGGTTGTGGGTGTGCAAATCTTGAAGTGTTCTGTTAAGTAGCTTTTAAGAAGTTCTTGAACTCCTTTTTAAGTAAAGATTTTGTCAGTCTAATTCAGTTTCTTGGGTATTTTTCATGAAGCAATGGATGCCTAAGTGTAACAAGTAAATAAAGAGAAAGAAAGGAAGGGAGGGAGGAAGGAAGGAAGGAAGAAGAAAGAAAAGGAAAGGAAGGAAGAAGGGAAGGAAGTGAAAGAGGGAGACAGGAAGGAAGGAATGAAGGAAATTGAGGAATGAATGGATAATAAATGAATATGTGTGTGTGTATGTGTTTACATGGGTTTGGGATTCAGGTGCCATTTAGGGAAATTTCCTTACTTAGATTTTGTCAATTAAATGGTGTTAGGTCACAATTCAGCTAAATTTTGGCCTAGCCAGTAATTTATAGGAGGACCCTGCTGCTAAGGGAGTGGATTAGTTAATAAGTAATAGTTTGTGTATAAAGATTAGTAACTATATTTGTTGTGTGTACCAAAGGTCATGTGTATGTATGTGTGTGTGGGTGTGTGTGTGTGTGTGTGCTAAAGATTAGTAACCATATTTTTTTCTATCAACAGCGGTACAAAGCTTATATAATATATAATTGAGTTGGTAGATATTATGGAAAAATGAATATTTTTTAGATATGAATGTTTCCTGAATAGGTGTCTGAGACTGACAGACAGGCATCATGTTTTCTATATTCCGTTTTGTTTTTTCCATATTGCATATTGTGGAGAATAGGACTCTGAGTTTCTCACCTATTCTCAATAATAAGATTCCCAATTTCCTTCAGTTAGATTACCTAGACCACAAGTAGAAAGGCATTGGGTCATGTTGTTTAAAATTTGCTTGATGAAAGAACATATTTATTAACAAAATAATTCAACCCTTCCTCTCTGAGATACATATATACATACATACACATACTATACATACATACATTTATACATGTATACACATATACATATATAGATATGTATGCATCTATACATGGGCACACAAGTATACACAATGCACAAGAAGCACTGTACTAAATCTTGGAAGATTTACATTTTAAAAATAGACCTTAAATTCAAAGAAGTAAAATTTTACTGGGAATTAGCTGGATAAGGCTCTCTAGACAAAGCGCAGAAAGATAGCTCTCTATGCATTTGGAGTAAAAAAGCTATGAATATCCTCCAGATCACAATGTCTTTTAGGTTGAAAAAGGACACTTTTTAGAATTTAAGTTTGATAACCATAAACATATGCTATATGTATCATTCTCACATAGCAAGCACATAATATTTTGTGAGGGTTGGAAAGTTATTTATAATTATTTGCAAGCAATGACATGCTTATATACCAGGGAGAACTTGTGGGGTGTCTCTCTCTCTCTCTCTCTCTCTCTTTAAATCTTATTTAATGGTATTTTTTCCAATTACATGCAAAAACAATTTTAACCTTTTTTTTCAAATTTTGAGCTCCAAACTCTCCTCCACTTCCCCATCAAAAAGGCAAGCACCCCAACACAGACCATCCATGTACAAGTATGCAAAACACACCTCCATACAATTCATTGCATGAAAGAAAACAGAAACAAAAAGAGAGAGAAAACCAATATAAAGAAAAAGTATCTTTGATCTGCATTCAAGCTTATGAGGTTTCTCTTACAGCCAGCGTTTAACATTTTCACAGATCAACAGGATAGTTGATGAATCAAGAATTCAGAGATGATGAATGACTTCAGGGCATCTCAGAGCAATTTCATTAAAGAGTTTTGTTCAGATACTTGTGAGACTGTGATAAGGGGCTACCATTATACATATATAAATGACATTCAGGAGGTAAAAGGTTAAATACATATTGTACCTTTTTAAAAAATGTAATAGCTGCAAATTAAAAGATATTCTTAAAGTGCACAATAGAACATGTGCTGTCAGGGACACAGAAAGGAATCCTTTATAGGCAATTTATACTTTTGTTCATTTCGTTTCAATGTGTTGGGCTTCAGAGGTGTGAGAAATAAATAATCCTTGCAAAGAAATTTTTTAGTAAGATACTGACCCTTCTATGGCAATGCTCTGACAAGAACACATACTTATACAAATGCACATATACACATACATGTATACAGTACACCTGCACATATATTTGCATATATATATATATATAGAGAGAGAGAGAGAGAGAGAGAGAGAGAGAGAGAGAGAGAAAGTGAGACCCACAAATGTGTGCATACATATATACATATTCTATTTCATTCCAGGTAAATATGCATAAAATATCTGTATATGCATGTATACATATGTGTGTTCATACACATATAGTCCTGAAACACATCAATCCCATGATAATCTGTAAAGAATATTTGTGATGTAATGTGAAACATTATTGGATTTTTAATCAAAGGAACAGTTTTGAATCTTTGTTCTGCTACTTAATACCTTTCTCTACCTTGGCCACGTCAGTCTTTTCATTCCTTTAGATCTCTGTTTCCTCATCTTTAAAATGAGTGGTTTGAGTAAGATAAACTGTAAATCATTTTTAATACTCATAACATTCTCAAACAACTTAGATTTTACATTAAAGCTGTATATCATTATTTAATCTGAAGTAAAACTTAAGTTTATTTCTATTTAATTTTTTGGCTTGGAGGTGCCCTTGCTTTTTACATTGTATATTTGGGCAATTCATACTAGAGAAATTTCCACTCAAATGAAGGTTGACTTCAACAAGATACACTCTTATCTGAATTAAAATAAATAGGAATTTGTTCAGAAACTAACAATTTCATATTGATCAGATCAGTTAGAAATTCTTCCTCTCCCCACACTGCAGTGTAAATTCATATCCTCTGCTGGAATGTATATGAGAATTTAGGAGGAAGCATGATTGTTGAATAGAACATTTCCTAATTCGAGGTTTTTCTAATAACAAATGGAAGACATCCAGCCCACAGATTTGTAGGCTATAACTAACATGAAAAAATACACTTATATTTAATTAGCTGTTAAATTAAGATGAAAGTACTGAATCATACCTGTGTTTTAACACCTGGTATTGGTTTTTGTATAAAGTGCAACTATCCTTTCATTTTTTAAACAGAGTAGAAAAAGGAAATATTTATTAAGAATGATAAAAATATATTCTGTACCTACATTCATCATAAAATTATAGATGTGTCAATACTATTTTTATGATATGGGCTGAAAGGATAAAGTGCACCAAGTGATTTTCTCCATTTTAAAAAGAATAACCACACAGGTGTAATTTTCTCCGTCAATGCTTCTGAGAATGTAATTAAAGCCTTATTTAATTACAACAAAGATTTAATCATATGGTAGGTCACAGAGATCTATTCTGAAACTATCCTCAAGGAAGTTTGGTAAAATCAGTTCTAAATGTGAACAGATATTCAGAGCTATTATTGGTAGAAATTCAGACTGTAGCTCTCAATTACCAGCCATTCAAATACTAGTTGTGAAAATCTGAATGAGTCACCACCTCTATTAATTTCAATTTGCTGATCTATAAAATGGGTAAAATTTCATCTATCTGACAGTTTTGCTGCAAAGATTGAATGAAGTGATATCTAGGAAATAATTTTCAAACTCAAAATGTCATATAATATCAATTATTATTACCCAATATATGTTTGAATATATAATTTATTCACTTAAATGTACTAACTTGATATTTCATAAGGTTTAGTCAACTTTATACCCAATCCAAAACTGTATGATTCTTAGGAGCCCAATTCTCATCACTCATTAGTCTAGTATTCCTGATACTAGAGGGCTGCATAGTACAGGGCACCATTGTGTATTTGTTTTTATTTTAAAAAGATTCATCTTTAATTGGCCAGCCTACTGATGATAGGTCTCTTGCTACTTATTTTGGCCAGTCGTCAAAAAGTGATTCAGTCTGTGTGGGGACAAGAATTGAATTCTTCCCATGCTGATAAAACCTACTAACATTTGTCACCACTAGCAAGGCCTTTGAGATCCCAGGAGTCACCTTCATACCATGATGAGATCTGATATGAAAACTTTGTGGAAGAAATAAAAGGTAATGTGAAAAAGTAAATAGAAGAAATTGAAAGAGGGTGAAATAAGAGATTTCTGAAGGAAAAGGAAAAAAAAACGTTAATCAGAGAGCCTTCCTGGGCCTACCCAATATCCCTGATGCAGTTAGGTGGTTCAGTTCACAGCTTAGAATCAGAAAGAACTGAATTCAAATTTGGTGTAGCTGTGTGATGATAGGAAAGTCACCTATCCTCTATCTCAGCTGTGAAATGGAGATAATAGTCCATATTTCCTGGGGTTGTCATGAGGATCAAATGGAATATTTAAAAAGTGCTTAGCACATTGTTTGGCATACAGGAAGTATTCTGGCCATTCTAAATGCATATTCCTTTCCCTTTCAAACTGGAGTGAATCTGTTGTTTAAGTCAGTACCAAATTATTTGATGAATGAAACAAACAAAAGATGCCATATCATCAAAGGAAAGATAATGTTATTAATCTTTTATGCACCATCTACTATGTCTCTTTCCTCAACTTCTTTTGAGTAAAAATATTATGGTGAATACATGGAGCTAATGAGAAATAGAAATTTATTTTTAAATATAAAAGTTTTAGGAGGACATATACTTTTAAATATCATCTTCTGGGGCGGAGCCAAGATGGTGGAGTAGAAACAGCTCGTCCAAGCCTCTCTGCCCCCAGATTCTCCACAAACTATGTTTGTCAACAATACTGAAATAGATGTACCTTTATTAAAAGAAGCTTGAACAGATGAACTGAGACTTACGCCAGCTAAGTGGATCAATGAGTGAAAAAATATTTCTTAATTACTAATTATCTACAAATAACTATTATAAATAATAGGTATATGAAAAAAAAATACAAAAGACAATAGCTGTCCTCAAGAAGCACACAGTCTAAAGGGGGAGATGGCAAGCAAATATATATATTATACAAAATACTTGGAAAATAATTTGTAGAAGGAAGGCTTGGAAAGAGGCATTGGGGAAGTTTTTTCTATAGAAGAAGGGATCGCAGAGCGTCGTGTGTTGAATTTCCAAGTTGGTGACACAATACTTTCCTCTATGAAGTTTAAAGGGATTTCCAAGCAGGTAGGAAGTGGTAGAAAGTGAAATTAAATTTTCATTACTCTTTATGAGTAAAATTTTAGAAACTCATGACATAGGCACATAGTCTCAGGCTCTTTTGGCTCCAATAGTTCTGGGAAGGATTAGAACTGAAGTTTCCTTTGTATTTATAGAATTATTCATAACAATTGACACATTTTGGTCCATTTCATTTCAGGGCTATAATTTGTAGGAGAGATAGACATTTTCACTAAAAAAGAGGAGGTTTTATGGGGGAGGTCAGATCTATCAGTGTATTTGGTATAGGAAGCTTTTAGAGTTTAAACTCTTTCCAATGATGAAAATCTATAACTCACCTGTAACTTCTAGTCTTAGAGAGTTTCTGAGATGCTGAAAGATTAACTGATTTGCTTTATGACCACAAAATTAATCTATGCTACCAGTAGAACTTGAATTCGGATCTTTTTGATTCCAAGTCCCAATCTCTATCTGGAGAGTCATTCTCAATTAAAATAAACAAAAAAAATCATTCATCCATTTCCTATTGAGGAACTAATATTTTCCCCTACTTTGATGAAAACTAAACATCAGTCAATAAGGAATTAAAGCATTTATAAAATGCTTGCTATGATAGGCACTATGAAAAGAACTGGGGGTTTAAAAAAGGCAAAAATTGTCACAGACGTCAAGGAGCTTACAGGTTAATGGGGGAGACAATATTTTTAAAAATAGGTACATATAAGATTACATAGAAATAAATGGAAGATAGTCTCAAAAGCATAGGCTTGGGGAACAAGGTAAGTTCTGCCGAAAGCGGTTTTGAATTCAAATTTGATGGAAGCAAAGGATTCCATTGTTTGGAATATTACCATACTTCTTTCATAAACATGGGTAGAAGGCAGAAAAAAAATTACATATACCCAACATTTTTATCCTTATTTCAACACAAAAAAGACAAGAAAATTTCTAGATTACTAGGAATATAGGGCATACACAATATAGATAGATAGCACCTTTAGTCTTCATTTTTCTCAATTCCCATGTCCACAATGAAGAATTTAATCCTGAAGAACATTTCTAGCCTAAAACTCCGTAGAAGATGAACAACGCACAAATAATTTTACTTCAGTGTTACATGTTATTACTTTTTTAAAAAAAATCAATGTTCTTATCTTTAGATGTACATCTAATAATTAACAGTCACCGATTTAGAATAATTCCAGTAATGAAGTAGCACCCTGTTGTGGCACTTTAAATAATACCTTTTCTGGGGAGTAACATTTGACTTATCTGAATTATACCTGAACAGCTTGTAGACCTCCTATAGATAACTACCTGCAACAGCTTGCAGACCTCCTGCATAAAATAAAATAAAATATCCTGAGTGCTGTAAAAAGAGAAATGCTGTAAGTCTGTGAACTTCTCTTTCCCATTTCTGTTTTATTTATACTGTTTATAAAAGTAAATTACTTGTTTGAAGTGCTACTCTTGAAGCTGCCTGGTTCTCTATGGGGAAGTACTCTACTGAATCCTCTTTTATTGGAAGTGGTTGATCTTTAGCTCAGGGGATGAGATCTGCAAGGTTAAAAAGCTTTACTTTCTAAGGGGAAAGTCAATCTGAGTTGAGAATAGAGACAGACCTTCTCATAAGAGCCAAGCCTTGTGGAAATTACCTCTTCCAAGACTGAATCAGAATAGTGTACCCAGGACAGCTGCCTCTCTGTAAATAACTATGTAAGTCTGTCCTTTACATTGCAGCCACATAGAACATCTTCCCAAGATAACACTATAAAGGAGTTCAGATTTTTATTCCAAAGAGAAGTTATACCCCTCAATTATTGGCTGTGCCTATAACCTATATATTCACCTATTTGGAAAATATAGATAGAGAGACAGATTGATATATATCACATAGTCTTACTAGTATAAACTTACTAGTGTTTGAAGTTTGGCAATGACTATTTTAAAACTAAAACGAAATCATATTAACGCATTTACATGTGTATGTCCCTAAGACACATGCATGCACATATCTGATATTATATGTTTATATCTAATATATTTATCTGTATTCCATCATAATATGAAATATTCCTCTTAAATTTTAAGTTTAATAAACATATATAGAGAGAAAAGAACTGAACTGGGCACTGTGGATGCAAAGGTAAAATAAAATGAAGAAGTTCCACAAATGTCCATGACATCCTTCTATCCCAAGAGCCTTTGAGAAGGAAAATAAATGTCCCAGATTTTTTGAAATGCCACTTTTTAATATCATGAAAAACTTTGGGCTGAAAGGTCAAGATAGACAACATATCATTTTACATGAAACATTTGCAAAAATCACATTCAGTCAGTCTACCGACCCATCACTGAAAATTTAGAGATCAACATAACCAGGGTCAGACTTTACAAACATAGCAACTGGAAAATTAGTTAAAGCCATAGAGCAAAGCTCTTTCTGGACCCAAACAACAATATAATGTGGAAAGTATATGTGGTAAGCCTCAGGCTTCTTAATAGCACCATTTCACTTTACATTATGATCCTCTTACTATAACAATAGTAGAACAGATCATTAACACACACACCCCACACCCAATCTGCCATCCTTTACCTGTATCTTTATAGCCTTTTATCAGGCTGTTCACTTGTGTCTGGAATGTTTCAAAGAATCATACCGTTCCGGAGTTGGAAAATATTTAATAATTAGTCTAATCTTCACCTGACGTTGTTAGCTAGAAAAGTTCATTTGCTGTCAGGAAGACCAGAGTTCAAATCGCGCCTCAGTCACTTACCAGATTTCAACTATAAAATGAGGAAAAAACTGCACTTAAGCCACAAGGGTCTTATCTGATTGAGTGATGCAGTGAACCTCCAAGTGCTAGATAACTGCTGCTGCTGCTGTGCTCGTTATATGGAGCTAATGTCCGAATTCTGTCCCTTTGTGCTGGTCTCTTTTAAGGTAAAGTAGAATAAATTTCATTGGAAAGTCTAATCTGTTTCCCGTATGACAATTACTGCAACTTGTTTATTCTCCACACCTCTGCATTTACTTTGTTGCTGATTGCCCTCTCACTCATCAGTGTTCCTCTCAAAATACAACCCCAATACTTAGGACTAAATATGTTATTTCTAATATACTCTGGTCAGAGCAAAACACAGGCAGAATATCACTTCCTTTCCTGATTTCACTAGAGAAAGTAGTGAGCTATCTCCTACTGCATCTATGGGCTTTGTGGACTGAGCACTGGGTCTAGAATTAGAAAGACTTGAGTTTAAATTCAGTCTCAGATATTTACTAGCTGTGTGACCTTGGGCAACTCACTTAACTCTTTCTTACTTAGTTTCTTCATGTGTAAAACAGAGTAATAATAGCATAATATCTGGCATTAATTCTCCTTCTTGCGACTCCAGCATATAATTGATCCACTTCTTTGGCTTTAACAATCTGTCATGTTTTACCCTCATTGTAGTATCTACTTTTCCCCTTATTTGCATGTTTGATGACTCTAAGTTCTGTCTCCATAAATAGCTTTGCTGGCAACAACTACGCCATATGTTTCTTTGATAATCCTTCCAGCACTTTTGCATACAAGTAGGCACATTGATGAAAAGAATTCATTTCATAGAAACTTCTATTCTTAGACAAAATACAAGTTAAAATCTGAGAGGGGTTATACTTATTATACTTAATATATTGCCTTTATTTTGTTTGGTACTTAGAATTCGTATCTAGCAAACACCTTAGTATGATCATATTATTTTCATACTCAAAAAGTTCCAATGTCTCCCCATTGCCACTCAAATAAAATACATTTTTTTTTTACTTAAAAACTTTAAAAGCTTGGCTAACCTACCTTTCAAGGCTTCTTACACATGATTCCTTTTTGTGGACTTCATATCTCACCAAAATGGCCTACTTGGGATATTCTTCCTCATACATGTCAATACTTACTCTTTCTAAATATCTTTGCTTCAGCTACTCCCCATTCTTCCCTTGGTAGGGAATTTACTCTCTTCCTTGACTTTTAAGATTCTTAATTTCTCAGACCTCTCCCTCTTCCAAAATGTCACTTTTGATCATTCTGACCAAAAGTAGAATCTATTCCTCCTACCCAATACATACAAAAAATATTACCTTGTAATTACTTTATATTTGCTTACATTGTTTCCTCTAGTGCAATGTAACCTCCCTGAGTACAAGGGCTGTTTTCTTCTTTCCTCAGGACCTGGAATATAATTGGGATTTTACAAGTACATATTGATTTATTTTGAGTATCTATCATATGTGCTGAAAATTTCCTTTTGTAATTCTTAATTTCAAGAAGGTAAATATTCCATTACTAAATATTCCATTCCTTAATTCTCACCATACAATATGCAATAAGGTACCCAACAACCCTTGACAAAAGTTTAGCTGACACTGCTGAAGAATGAGACTGACAGTATGAATTAAAATGCTCTTTCTTACTCCTTATTCTTTTTTTTTTTTTTTAAAGCAACTGGGGTTAAGTAACTTGCTCAAGGTTACACGGCTAGTCATTATCTATGCGTGGGTGCTCATTTTCTGAGGCCGGATCTGATCTCGGGTCATCCAAACTCCGAGGCCGGCACTCTTACTCACTGCGCCACCTAGCCGCCCCTTTAGGGCAATTGGGGTTAAGTAACTTGCCCAAGGTTACACGGCTAGGTTTTTGTTTGTGTGGATTAAGTGTCGGAGGCCGGCTCCCAACTCAGGTCCTTCTGACTCCAGGGCTGGCGCTCTATTCACTGCGCCACCTAGCCGCCCCTTACTCCTTATTCTAGATCTGATATTTCATTACTATAGGAAATCTCAGTTAATAAAATGTTCTATAATAATGAAGATTAACATTTACTTTACAATTTGTACTTTTAGATGGTTGTCTAGGTCACTAGAATGATAAGTGATATGGATATAGTCACAGAAGTATTACCAAATGGAAGAAGGACTTCAGTCCAGATCATCCTGACTCCATGCTCAGCCCTCTCTTCACTATGGTATACTGATTTTCAAATGCTTTCATACCACTTGCTTTTAAAAAAAATATCAGGTAGTACTAAATTGCCACTGGCATATGTGATAGAAGCTATTCCCATCATATTTGAATTTCGAGCTACACTAAGTGAAAATCTAAGTTATTTCCTTTAGTAGAGGCAAGAGCCATCCTTCTCGAGAGTGTAATATTATTGCCTTTCTCTGATTTTCCTCTCAGGAGTACTCCCTACATTACCAATCTATACTTTATCAGCTAAAATGTGTAACCAAGAGGTAATTCACCCTTAATGAAATACCTAAAATATATATACTTGACATGTGTTATGGAGGGAAAATGTACCATTTTTTTGAATAAGTACAACTACCCTCTAAATGACTAATGGTAGTAGAACCTGTAACACTAAGGCAAATCAGAAAATATGCAAATTGCTTTTTAAAATTCCTCTCTTGTAAAATAGAGTGTTAGTGTCAGAATAACCTTGTACCTTGAGAGAAATTATATAGGAAGAAAGTGTTAAGTTTCTGATGAATTCAGCTCCAGACATTTCAGAGAGCATCACCGTGTGTTAGCTTTAGGAAGAAATGTTATAGATATATGCATATTAATTATGCAGAGCTACTATAAAAGAAAAATATGTGAGCCTTCTCAGTGCTATTAAATGGATCACGATTTTGAAAAGAAAATTTTAAATTGAGAGATTTAATTTATGATAATATCTAAAATGAAAATTTGTTTATTATTTTTTGTTCACCTAATTTTCACAGTATGGTTTCTTTCTATAAATAATAAAAAGGACAATTTCACATGTCTGTATATAATACCCATGTGCATTATATATATATATACATAAAATGTCTAATATTTTTTAAAGGCTTAGTGTAGTGGGGTCCATGCAGGAGTATTTGACTGTAGAAACACCTCCAATCGATGCAGATGGGCAATTTATCTCTAAAGTATTATCCATATCACTGAGAGGTTAAATAACTTGAAATAGGTCATATATAATATAAGAGTTGAACATAGGCTTTCCTGGATCAAACTTTTTTGTTCTATCCACTATTGTGCACTGCTTTTTATCTATAATATGTTATATTGAAATAATTTACCATTTTATAGCTTCAAATTTTTCAGTCCTAAAGAGAGATGTGTATGTGTGTATATGTGTATACACACATATGCATAAAGTATGAAAACTGCTGTGTATCTATGTCACCATAGTGGCTACCTCACTTCTTTTTTCTTCAATAATGTTTGTGCATTCAAATTTTACTTGTACTGAAAATCTCTTTTTCCCATTTTTTGGCGAAGATCAACTTATCAGAATGTAGATTTTTTTTCTATTTTTAGAGAATACAAATTTATATATATAGATTTGAAGTTTATAATACAGCCACTTCTTTCATTTAAATGCTAATAGAAGCATATTCTGCCTTTATTTTTGTAATTGAAAAGCTATCTTTTACATGGTTGCACTTCTCATCTTTTCATAGTGAGGTTCTTAAATATAGTGATGACATTTCTAAACACACTGAATGTGAGATAGCCTATGCATTCTATCATTCCGTATTTTGATCTCCTTTTCCTAATATATATATTCCAGAGTTAGATTTTTTATGGTGACCAAGAGATGTCAGTTAATATTGTGATAAAGTGTTTCTAATTCTTTGAATTATAGAGATAACCATTTTTCACATTTTTACTTTCTCTGATTTTATTTAAGTATTCTTTCTTCCATTGCTATATATTTGAACATCAAATGCCCCACTCCCTTTTTTGTAGTGTACTTGGCTTAAATTCCATACTCTGTGTTTGAAATTGTCAATTCTATTGTTTGCTTTTTTGTATTTTTCCTTGAAAACACTAAATTCTAGCTATTATTCCCATTTCATAAACTATTTGTGGTCTTTCTATTATTATTTTTGGGTATTTCTTTTTTTTTACACAGAAACAGCAATATTTTATTTTTTTATTATTATTAAACAAATGCTTTATTTACTTCTCGTTTACATCATTCATTTCCACCAAATTTGGAGTTACAATTTTCCCCCCATTTTCCCTACCCACCACCCCAGAATAGCAGTCCCACTAGATATCCCCTCATCCAATCTGCTCTCTCCCATATCTTCTCCCATACCCCCTTCTACTTTGCCATTAGGGCAAGGGGAATCTCTGAGCCCCAATGCCTGGACATCTTATGAAACATTTAATTTTAAAACTTCAATTTTCAGATCCATTCCCTTCCATCCTTCACCCACTCCCTCTGAGAAGATAAGCAATTCAGTATGTGTTGTAAATGTATAGCTATGCAAAACATTACCATAGTAGATATATTGTAAAAGACTGCTTATATTTCCCTCCCACCCATCTCACCTCCCACATGGTCCATTCCCTACTTTATCCTGTCCCTCTTCTATAGTGGGTGCCTCCAACCTCCCCTTGCCCCAGAATGCCCTCCCCTCCATCATCCCCCCTCTCATCCCCCTTCCCCCTACTCTCCTGCAGGGTGAGATATCCCATTTAGTATGTATGTTATTCTCTCCCTGAAACAAATTCAATGAGAATATGGTTTTGCCTTTTTACCTTCCTGTTCTTCCCCTCCTCTGCAGCCACTTCCCCTTGCTTCTTATACATGAGATAGTTTACCCTACCCTGTCTCTCCCCATCTCCTCTTGCCACTTTCCTCTATCACCTCTTGACTTCACCCCTTAAGATTCATCCCTTCCCATCAAATTCAACCTGTGCCCTCTACCCATGTATACCTGTAAACATATGCCCATATACCCTTCTTCAATTATTTTCATAATGAGAAAGGTTTCATCAGACACAGTTATTGCTTTTCCATGTAGGAATGTATATAGTTCGGGGCGGCTAGCTGGCGCAGTGAATAGAGTGACGGCTCTGGAGTCAGAAGGACCTGCGTTTGGATCCAGCCTCAGACACTTAACGCACACACAAACAAAAACCTAGCTGTGTAACCTTGGGCAAGTTACTTAACCCCAATTGCCCTCCAAAAAGCGAAAAAAAAAAAAGGAATGTACATAGTTCAACATTTCTTGCAGTCATTGCACTGTTATCTTCTCTATAAATTCTGCTCATTATTTTTCTGTCTCACAGGATTTCTTTATTATATTGGGGCCCTTTGTTGGTTATTGACTCTTTTTAAAGATTCACTGTTAAAATTTTTGGTAAGATTTTCCATTATATTATTTTTCCCCTTTCCACACATTTTTATGACTTTGTTTATTTCATTTTAATACTTTTAAGATAATGGGAAAACAGTTTTATGAACAACTTTTTGTAGAGCTGTCTTGCCAGCAGTTGCATAGATAAATGAGATAATAGTCTATGGAACATAAGAAAGAATTATATTGAGGAAAACTGCAGCCAAATCTGCTTGATGTTTATCATTGATTCTTCCACATTGTATCCACCTAATGAGGACTTGTGTATTAGCTTTGTAAATTTCACAACATTTAACTTTCTTCAACCTTTAGTGAAACCTTGAAAGCCACAGGTTTGCAAGTTTCTCTCTTCAGGTATATCAAATATAATGAGATTATACTAGGTGGTGGAGTAACTTTTAAAGAGAGATGTCAGATCAAATACTGACTTTGTTATAATCTGTATGACCTCAAGTTATTTCAAATGTATGAGCCTCATTTTCTTCATGTATGAAGAGTAGTATGTGGAAAAGTTTTGATGTACTTAGTGAAGAACAGCAGCCTTTCACTAATTCTGATTTGGTTCTAGTTGCAAAGCTAGCAAAAGGTATTTTAAATAGAAAGAAAAATCGTACAAATTAATCAGTTTTGTTACTACTATGTTCACATATTTTTAATTGAACATATGAAACACATATAGTTGTTTGTATTATATATGAACATATACATCTTAAAAATAATCTGTATAAGTTTCCTATATTGTCCTCTTGCTTTTTTTGTATATTGAAATATGTTTAAGACTAAGTTTTTAATAATGTATGTATATAGTAATCTATGTGTATGTATGCATGCATGTATATAACACACCCTCACAAAGATATCCATATGTGTACACATACATACATACACATTAATATGTAAAGGGATGATACTTCCCTATATGATCCCCTTATCTTTTTGTGATGGGAGTTTCAGAAGGATGATCATTCTCAAGGAGGAAAAAAAAAAACACATTAAAACAAAAGATAGACAGGTTGCTGATTCAATTACAAACATAGGATAGAGACTATATGGTAGGGGAGGTGTTTGTATAGTTTGGGGAGTATAGAAGAAGAGCTATCTTCCCCACAATACACACACACACACACACACACACACACATGCTTGATGCACAAACACACCATCTTTGTTTTCTTGCCCATCTTCTCTGTCTGATGATGCTCATATAGCACAGGAATACAATTAGTCTGCTATGTCCAACTAGTATGTTTTCTGTATACAAATCCCACAGGGATATGACAGGGATATATGGATAAAGGGCAAGGTTTTTCTAATTATGTTTGAATTTAATCTTACAGGTGGTGAAGAAGTACCATGCATCTGAGACAAAGAAAAAGAAAACCAGTCAGTAGATGGATAGATAGATACATAGATACATACATAGATATGTACATGTGTATATGCATACACATATAAACAAACATATGTGTATATATTTATACATGTGTGTGGACATTTCCATTGTGTTTGAATCTGCACAGCCTTGAATATCAAGTTTTCATTTGATCTGGAGAAACTGTGAAGCAAGCTATATTGATTATTTAAAAGAATTATGGCTTCTGAACTGATTAATTTTTCCATATATATTTGTATATTGTAGTTTAAAATAAAAGTCAGTTCTAAGTGAGAGAGCAGTTGTTCATTTCAGCATCAATGAGATTTCATAGGAAGACATAGGAGACACATAAGAAGTCTCATTAATTAATTAAATTAATCCCATTAATATGGAAAACAGTCCCCAATAGCTAATGAAAGCTTTTATCCCATATGAAATTGTCATGGCTAAAATTTATGCTAATTAAATTAAAAGTTGTTGAAAATTTCATTCACTTCATTTTTAAAAAAATATGCATGGCTAATGAGATTTGCTGTGTGTCCAGACTTTAGGGACACCCTAATTAACTCAACCAAGTTCAACTCTTTTCAACATGAACCCATAAAAGCCTCAATTTCATGTTTAAGTTACATACTAGACATTCTTAATGTCATGATTAAGTGCCATTAGCCAGTGGCATGAAGCCATAATTTGTTTGTAACTGTAAAATACTAACACTATATTTTTAATATGCCAATTTATTTTAAATATGCCAATTATCTTTCTCTCATCTCAAAATTATATAATTCCCCTAACCCTTAAAAATAGGAGTGCTTAATTTTAAAACTTCCTTAATATTCTTCTCATCTTATTTATTTTTTCTTTGCTTGGTTTATCTTAAGAAGTTCAGAGGTTTCATACTGGTTCTGAAATGCATAACTCTGTATAGCTGCTGAAAATCATCATTCTGGAAGGAAAGAAATATACCATTTAATGGACTCTATGTCAGTAGTAACCTGTGGCCTATAATAATGTTTTTCTATGATGTTTATCAATGGCCCAGGCAACATTTTGGAAGTCACATGAACTTTCGTGCATGAAGATGGAGAGTTTATTATGGGATTGTTTATCTAGTTTTCTGCTTTTTGAGAAAGATCTCTGGACTTTGATCAAGATATTTGAACTGAAGTTTCATCTTTACTACTATGTGATCTCATGAAAATTACTTTCTTTTTTTTAAACTATAAAGCAAAGAGCAGTTATTTATTCCATCTCTTTGATTTCAAATGTTACAGAACATGATGTTGTAATGGAAATGCAAATTTAAAGATCTTCCCTGCCCCTAGCTTAAGTGCACCTGGAGCCTGTGGTGGGAGGCTTGTTTTTTCTGGAAAGCCCACACCTTGATACTTTGTGATTGGGCAGTGGGTCCAGAAGGTTGTTACATTCTCTGAGCCAAGAGAAGGCTATATAAGCCCTGAGGAGAGGCTTTGCTTTGGGGCTCACTTTGAGAAGTGTTGTGTGATTTGACCACATGAGACTCTGGGAAGCCGTTGTTGAGAGCCCCCCGGCTTTGAAAACCCAGATGTTGGTGCTTCCCTCTCTGGTAACTGTGATTTGGTATTGATATAATGGTAGGACAGTTTGGAAGCCTGTCTGTTTGATCTGTAAGTTCTGTAACTCTGAAGTTCGGGGTGCTGACCTTTTTCCCCTGAACTAGGTAACGTATGTTTGTTTGATTAAAGTAAGCTTGTTAACCCATTTTGAGTTGCTTTCCTTTTGAAAAGCAGATCTAAGAACCTGTGTTGGCAGTCACCCTGGGGATATTGGGGTGCTTGCCGCTACAGACGTACAAATAAGGGAAATAAGGCAAATAAAGCAATCCATTCCCTTCATCCCAATTAACCTCGTGCAAGTGTCAAGGTATTCAAGAGTCCTTGTAAACAACCCTCTTCCACCAGCCCACCCTGGATAGTCTATAGCTCAAACTGTGAGAGGTGACGTTTCTATCAGAGCATTTTTAGAGGCACTATTACCATTCATGAAACCACCTGAGAATCAGGAAAATCAGATTTCTCTGTATTTTAGTACCTTCATAGCTAAATTTACAAGATTTAGAGTAAACTTGGAGTCACCTTAATTTGTATGCTTACTACCAAACTCTGGGAGCTCAAAATGGTTTCTTCAGAAGCCTTCAAGAACTTCCTGTTTTGTTTTGTTTTTTATTCCATATGAATCTTCTTAAGAGCAAGCAGTTGTCTCTTAAAGGCAGATCCCTTTCTGGCTAGCTCCACACCTTTAGCCATCATTCAGTCTTTGTCCAAACAAAATAGTTGCCATTTAAAATACTGGAGTCACTCCCAGAGCATCAGAGCTGTGCTTCCAGGAAAAAAAAAAAACAGCCCACTTTATCTAATATTTAGCAGCTTGGATTCAGCATTCAGGACAACCTAGCTGTCCTGACTTAGGAGTACAGGTATTGGTATTTGTGTGCAAACCACAAGTGCAGCAGAGCAATTAACATTCTGATCACCTGAAGAATTGTTCTCTTATGCCCTGTTTGGTACTGCAAGATGCCACACAAACCAGGTGTCACCCATCACCTGAAAGCAAATAACAAAGGTCTGTATGGCCCTTCTGTAAATAAACCTGAGGGAACCCTCCTAAAAGCAGTGGTCATCTTCACAGGCCCGTCTTCCTTATGTCTCAGTGGTTGTAGTTGAAAAGGTCATCTTGAAGGTGGCTGTCAAGGTCAAGAAGAGCTTTCAGCCTTTTCTTTGCTATGGCCCATGTACTCCAGCCCTTCTATAGCAATCTCCTTCTCCTTGATTGCTTTCTGCACGCATTGCTGGTAGCACTTGAAGAGGTTGGTGCAGGGGTCCCCAGAGCTGTCTCCCTTGAGGAACTTCTTGGCAAAGCAGTGGTTGAAATATTGATTGTACTGGTGCTTCATGTCGGTGCAGGCCTCTCCCAAGCTGTTCATGGCAACCAGCCCTGCAGCAGAAGGATGAAAACTACTTTCTTTAGTGTCCCCTTTTGTAAAATGGGGATAATTACATTTGTATTACCTACCTCACAGGGTTGTTGTGAGGAAATTATTTTGTAAACCATAAAGTGAATGTGTTTTAAGGTGTCATTATGTGGCAAGGAATTGATGACAGGGCTAAATGTAAGTATTCCAAGTTATCAATTTTAGAAATATGAAAAAATATTAAATCAATATTGCAGAAATTATGAGTAGTCCATGATCTGAATACTGAAAAGATACAGTGATATATGTATTTATATATGTATGCATATATATGTATATGTAATTTTTAGGTAAGAAAGTCTATGAAAACATTAAAAATTTACTTTGGTTACTGACAGTCCTTGTATACAATTTATTTGTAAATTATTGGGTAAAAAATCTATTAGTTATAAAATTAAACCTATTGGTATGAATAATGTATCTTCAACAATGTGGGATAGAATAGACTATGACATGGAATGTTTTAAGCAATACTATGTGGTATATTGCATATTTGATACGGGGTATTATGCAGATAATAGAATGTAGTAGCTAGAAGATGGCATATAGGATGTGAGATATTATGGTATAGGGATATTATAAATGATGGTATTTTGGATGTTGAATATGATGGTATATGGCATATCATATGTCAAATGCGATGGAATATATTAGAGATCATGGTATGTGGAATTTTGATTTTGCCATGTAGATGATTGTATGGGGAGTGTGTATAATGCTAGGAAAGATGTTGTACATTTTGATATGGTAATAAAATATAAAAATATTGTACATCATATTATGGGAGATGTTAAATATAATTGTTTGTGGGATGTTGAGGGTGGTAGGTGGCATGTAGATTATGTTATGTTGACTATAGTAAGTGTGAATAAGGACAATTTATGTAATAGAAACAGACATGATATGACTTGTGTTATATGGGATATTGTACATTAATATTTATGGAGGCTAATTACCAAAACAGGGGTTTATATTGTATGGGAGATGTAGATGATGATATACAGCATGTTATATATTAGAGAAATGGGAACATTTGGAGTGATAATATGTGAAATTTAAACTATAGCAAACACATAAATAATGGCATGGGGCATGATGTATTTCAGTGTATGATGGATCCTGACATGGAGTATAGTGATGACATTATATTGTATAGTAATGACATGGTATGCTGGATTTTGTATATGATGATATGTGGGATGTAGATGTTGGTAGGTGGGGCGTAAATAATCATATATATATATATATATATATATAATGCCATGATGATGATATGTAGAGTACAATATATTTTCATATGTGAATGTGAAAGTTGAAACTGTAAGATCAAGTTACAATTAGTATAAAATTATGAAGATTTGCCTTTCGCGCTTCGGCAACATGGCGGCTGCTACAGCAGCTTCGGGTTCCTCCCCGCCTTCGACTCCGGCCCTGACCACAACCCCGGCTTCTACACCGGATTCCGCCCCAGCTCCCTCCCCGGCGCCGGCCCAGGCCCAGGGACAGGCCCCCGGCGTCAGCGCCTCCACCGGCTGCCCCTACCCCGGCTCCGCCGCCGGCCCCCCTTGGGCCTGGGCTCCCCGGGTCGTTCCCCGGCGGCCGCGTGGTCCGGCTACACCCTGTCATCCTCCTCTCCATCGTGGACAGCTACGAGCGTCTCAACGAGGGCGCGGGTCGCGTTATCGGCACTCTGCTGGGAACAATTGATAAACACTCAGTAGAAGTCACCAACTGCTTTTCAGCGCCACATAATGAGTCTGAGGATGAGGTTGCTGTAGACATGGAATTTGCTAAGAACAAGGATGAATTACACAAGAAAGTCTCTCCAAGTGAACTTATTCTGGGCTGGTATGCCACAGGCCATGACGTCACAGAACACTCGGTGCTGATTCATGAGTACTACAGCTGAGAGGCCCATAGCCCTATTCACCTCACTGTGGACACCAGCCTCCAGAATGGGCGGATGAGCATCAAAGCCTATGTAAGTGCTTCCATGGGTGTTCCTGGAAAAATAATGGGGGTGATGTTCACTCCACTGACAGTGAAATATGTCTACTATGATACTGAGCGAATTGGAATTGACCTCATCATGAAGACGTGTTTCAGCCCCAACCGTGTAATTGGCCTTTCAAGTGATCTGCAGCAAGTTGGTGGTGCATCAGCCCGGATCCAGGATGCTCTAAGCACAGTGTTGCAGTATGCTGAGGATGTGCTGTCTGGAAAGGTGTCAGCTGACAACACCGTGGGCCGCTTCCTGATGGGCCTGGTTAACCAAGTTCCCAAGATTGCCCCTGAGGACTTCGAGACCATGCTGAACAGCAACATCAATGACCTGTTGATGGTGACTTACCTTGCCAACCTAACCCAATCACAAATTGCTCTCAACGAGAAACTTGTGAGCCTGTGAGGAAACCCAATGAGCAGCAGCTACAGCCAGCAACTCCCCCTGATGTGGGTCTTCCCTTGGCCTGACCTATAGGATAGAGCAGAAGAAAAGTGGATTCTTCAATCATCACCTTTAAGTTGCCTGTTTCTGTAGATGAGCTGTTTATAACTCCAAATAAACCACAGACATCCCTTTTCCCTCTGGGTAAGGGATTGATTGTGACCTTTCCCTTGGGGGAGGAGGATACTAAAAAAAAAAAAAATTATGAAGATTTATGTTGAAAATTATATGAAGAAGGACTAGTGTATGGAGAGATAAAGAGCTAAGGAGAAAAAGTTATTTTAAGTAAATTTTATTAGATGACATGGAGATAAGCTATAGAAAAGTTTACATAAGGTGGTAGAAAAATGAAAACTCTGGTTCAGAAATATGTCATGATTCACAAAGGGAGTACATAAGGGCAAGGGCCTTAGACAAATGAAACAGGAAATAAATGCCTCTGAAGACCAGTAAAGAATAAATGACTGACACATCTCAAAATACAAGGGGAAATGTAAGGAAAAATTCAAGAAAGAAAACAGAATTATATGTGAAGAAATGTCATTAGCTATGGTGAATTTGCATCTTGTAAACTTTAATGTATGTACACAAATGCATACATGAATGAAAATGAAGTAAAAACTGGACCCTTACCAGCATGAACCTAAGTACTCGCAGGACTTGTTCTGCCACAAGAATGATTGAAGCATCCTGGATTTGCCAAAAGTTGTTCCTGAAATGAATTAGCTTGCATTGAATAGATCTCTGCTTTAATGAGTATAGCTTTTGAGTGAAATATATTCTCACTTTTGAATGTCAAGCCAAGTACCATCAACAGCTATACCAAGTTGCATCTTTCTTTATGAGTTACCATGAACCCCTTTGCCCAAGATGGAGGTGAGCACACTATTCCTCTTCTAAGGGGCCCAGGGCCCCTGTGGAATAGGCAGTCCTGATCTTGGGGAAGGGAAGAGGATGTGCCTGGGGCATCCTGCTACTTCCATAAGGTACTGTCATTTTTTTTTAGTTTTCAATTGCTGTAATAATGAGATGGGTAAGGCACAAATTTAAGCAAGGGATCTCCTCAAGCCCTGATTACCATCCACAAGCAGAAAAATTGCATTAACATGAACAAGAAACAAATGAAAATCCCAATCAGTGAAGTTCATGCTTTAGAAAGCCTTAAGTACATGCTGATAGTGAAAGAAACTAATATGAGAGTCTTTTGGAAAGCCACCAACGTATGCATACATCATTTCATTAGGAATATTGTGCTGAAACCAGTTACCAATGCTAATATTTTGAGAGGATTCAAATGATAAAATAATACTCAATGCTTTGGGCTGATAAAACCCAATATCTTTTGTAGAACTATGATAACACCAATATATATATACATATATAAGATGCTGAATAGTCAATCTTGTTTAGAACAAGATGGACCAAATTAAACAGATAAATTAATCAGAACTATTCAGAGTAAAAGATAAAAGGGTTTTAAACAGCCATAAGAGCAGAAGATAGACATGGTCATCTAAAAGATAGAATAATAAGTAGTTAGAAGTAGGTTGTTTATTAGGAAGGAAAATAGGGTAAATACTTACCTCATAGGGTTGTTGTGAAGAATATATGTTCCAATGTGTCAAGTGTTAGATGAATGGGAATTATCACTTATTAATAGTATTATTTAATGAGAGGGTTTAAAGTTATAGGGCATATGGGAAGGAAAAAGGTTGAATATGAAAGAGGAATTCATGGGTTATCATAGAGTTTGTTTTGGTTGTACCCTTTTACAATGATTTTTCTTTTGTCTTGGAATTGATCATGGTTATCTTTACTTGAAATTTAAGAATTTGGGAAAAGAAAGATCTTGCCTATCAAACTATAAAAAATAAATTCTCATTGCAACCAACCTGACTGAATCTGTCATTGAGCTAAATGATGCCTTTCATGTGAAGTAGGAAAAAACAAAGCAAACAAATAAACAAATAAAACCATGCTTTTTTTTGTATTTTCTTTTAATTTTTGGTTCATTAGCAAGAATAAAGTGTAGCTCTAATAAATGTCAAATAAAACCTCCATGAAATTGATTACATATGATACAAATAAGAGGGTCTACCTCTGCTCACCTAACAGTTTGACTACATTTTTTTATTGTGTGAAATGGTCAAGATTGTCTATACTCAGACCACAACTCTTTAGACAAACATAATCTCCTGTGATTTTCCTAGTTGGAGTCATGCTTGATTTGCTAATTCTAATGGTCATTCTGAATTTTCCCAAATAATTTGCTCATTTTAAAGTAATATTTTCAAATAAAGATTTTAGAATATTTACATAATTATTGTACTTTGTAAATTATAATAAAATGCACAAGTGGTACATGGAAGAATAGTTGTGATCAAAAACATTTTATTCATTAAAGGATTTTACACTGGAACACAAAAGTTAATAAAATATACGCACACATAATTTATCCTTTTTGGAGGGAGGGGGCAATTCTCTTTCCCTCTGGATTAACAATATCCTAATTTAGAATATAGGCTCTATTCTTTTACTATATCCAAAATATAAGAGAATGATTGCTGAACATTTTGAAAAGCAGTAAATAACATTGTAAAATATTATAATATCCATTTGGTACTCAGAACATTGCCATGTTGTCTGATATCCATTGTGCTCGTAATTAGTTCTTTATCACTAGTCTGAGAAGGCAGATGTCTTCCATCTACTGCAGCTCATCCTTTTTAAGAGCAAAGCAGCTAATATTTTTTTGCACTGCTTTAATAATGATTTTGTTCTTTGAAAGGAAATGGAAGGGGAACTCTCCCAAAGTGGTGAAGTGATGAGAAATAGGAGAAATAACCTCTCTTAATTGAGTAATGACAAAAAAGAACACCAGAGTGAATGACTTTAAAAAAGGAGATCCTCCAGCATGTGCATTTGGGCAACCCAGTTACCCATAACAAGATACCATGAAAATAGAAAATAGAAAGCACCAAATAAGTAGTGTAAAGGGGAAAAACATGCTTGACCTGATAGTGTAGCTCACAGAAGCTGTGGTAGAGAAGGGCAATTGGTATGATTGGCAAGCCAGGAAAATCTGGAGCTTAACTGCTTATGGTATAACCAGAGGCAGGAAGAAAGGAGCCTAAGCATTGGTCTAGCCAAGGATGCTTGGAGCCTTTGTCTATTTCCTTCTAATGACAAACTGGAGTTTGAGAATACAAAGGGCTTCAACCATAGAAAACTCCAACTATAGCTCAAAGTTTTGAAGAACAACAGACTCTTTATGAAAACACCAGATAATACATACCCATCAAGAGTGAAATGTGATCCCATCATTTCTTCCGGAACCACAAAGAATCTGGCCCTAAGACAAAGTTATAATTCTGAAACGAAGGCTGGAAAATGAAAAAGAAAAAAAGAAAAAACAAAGACAATAAAATCTTATCAAGGGAAGGTCATATGAAAATGAACCCAGAGGAATAATGGGATAGAAGAACTTTTCATCATATATAATTCACTACTGTTTTTAGCAGTGTCCTTTATACTCCTGTTCACTTAACATCTTTTTTTTTCATATTAAAGACATGAGAGAAGATAGGAGCAACAACAACAAAAAAAGATAAAGGATAGGATTGAGGCTTAAAAAATTAAAACTAGAGGGCGGCTAGGTGGCGCAGTGAGTAGAGCGTCGGCCCTGGAGTCAGAAGGACCTGAGTTCGGATCCGACCTCAGACACTTAATGCACACACAAACAAAAACTTAGCTGTGTGACCTTGGGCAAGTTACTTAACCCCAGTTGCCCTCCAAAAAGAAAAAAAATTAAAACTAAAATCATAGCTATGAATGTATTCAATGAAATTGCCCTTATAAAAGAAGAGTAGCAGAATGAATAGGAAAGCAAAATGTGATAATATGTTGTATATAAGGAACAAACTTGAAAAAAAAGAAAGATTAATGATTTTTTTAATAAAGTGCTGAGAAAAATCAATTATGCTTCAGGTAAAATAAAGCAAATAAAAAAGGTAGTAATCACATTGAAAAAATAAAATTGGTCAACCATAAGCTAGTATGATTGGAAAAAATAAAGGGAAATCAAAATGTCAGGGAAAATATTGGGGAAAATTTTTAAAATAACAAAGCACATAGAAATAGTTACCACATGATTATATCTAACATGCAGAAGAACCTTCTTAGGAAATGTAAAAGTCATTATTCTATGAACAGTAGAAAACATAATAATTGTGACTTTTTTTTTTTTAAGCAATTGGGGTTAAGTAACTTGCTCAAGGTTACATGGCTAGTCATTATATATGTGTGGGTGCTCATTTTCTGAGGCCGGATTTGATCTCGGGTCATCCCAACTCCGAGGCCAGTGCTCTTACTCACTGCGCCGCCTAGCTACCCCTTTTAGGGCAATTGGGGTTAAGTAAATTGCCCAAGGTCACACGGCTAGGTTTTTGTATTGTGTGGGTTAAGTGTATGAGGCCGGGCTCCGAACTCAGGTCCTTCTGATTCCAGGGCCAGCGCTCTACTCACTGTGCCACCTAGCCGCCCCGTGACTTTTCTTAATATGTAAATAGTACATCAATAGTAATCATTACTACTGTTATTTAACACAGTTCTGGGAATTATAGATATTGCAATAATATGAGACCTTTTGACAAAATAGTATCTACAAAGTGTAAGTAATACAATCACTTTTGGGTGTGGAAGGGATAAGATGTATGCATCAAGAATTCTAAAGAGTTAAAACTATTTTGTCAATTTAAACCTTTATTTATAAAAAAGTATGGGAAGATGACATAAACCCATAAAAATTTTTACTTTTTCTGTACATTGTTTAAAAAAAATATCAAGGTAGAAGCAATTGAGACAGAAAGACTACTCAAAATAGTGGCTAAGTATGCAATAGCTGTGAATCCATCTATCAATTCATAGCATATACACACTCACAGCACAGAATAAATATATGTATATTACTATAAATGAAAAACTAATAATAAATATATGAATATAACTATAAAGCTTTAAAGAAATAAAGATAGGTTTAAATAAGTGGAAAGATGTCAATTAAATGAAATGACAACTAAATTATTTTACTTATTTAATGAAATAAATTACAAAATGTTATTTTGGAGAGTTAGGAAAATGACAAAATTCATCCCAAGGAAGACAAAGACAAGAATTAGAAAGCAAATAATAAATTAAAATGGGGTAGAGAAGGAAAGCGATCTGGCAGTAACAGGTCTAAAATTATATTATAAAACAATAATCACTTATCTAAACTGGTTCTGGTTTTAAAAAAAGATCAGGGTATATAAAATGGGCAGTTTCAAAAAACTAAAATGTAAATACTTTTTTTTTACAAACAAAATAAATGCAGTTAATATAAAGGCAAGAGTTAAACTAGAGGAAAAATCTTTGCTTCAAGTTTCTCTAATAAAGTGATGATATCCAAGATAAATACATAAAAATGGAATATATTTCTGCCAGAGAAAATTGGCTAAAAGTTAGGAAAAACAATTTAGAAGGAAGAAATCTAATCAATGATCTGCCATATGAACAAAAATAAATTGTTAATTATTTTACTTATATAGCAGAAATGACAAATAAGAAAAATTAACATTATTGCATAAAAGTATCAGTACTTGCACAGTGTTGGTAGAGCTGAAATAACTCTAGCCATTCCAGAAAAGAACTTTGAATATTGCACAAAAAGTAATCAAACTATGTATATCATTTAAGCCTGGAATAATATCACTATCCCTATCTCCAATATAAAATAAAAAGTCAAAAGATTGACCAGGACAAAAAAAAAATTAGAGTGATTCTTTTGGTGGAATAGACTTGGAAATTAAGGGGAAGGATTTCCATAAATTTGTGATTATATAAATAAGCAATTATATAAAATATAATATAAAATTATCACATTCAAGAAATGAAGAAAAAGATTGATTTAAGAGAAACTTAGGATGACTGAATACTGATACAGAAAATAATATATAACAAAAATCACAATGTAGAAAAAAACAGTTATATTATATGATTAAGCATTCTAAATAATGCCATGTCCAATCAAAGCTCCACAAGAAATATAACAAAGCCTACTATACATCACCTGACAGAGGTGTAATGGATTGAAATTGCACAGTAAAACATACATTTTTGCATATTATAATTCTATTGTTTTGTTCTGTTTAGCTATATTTATTGGTAATAAAAATAATTTTCCTTAATTGGGACATTTGATTAGATTTAAAGAGAGGCGGGGCTATTGAGAGTATTACTAATACATATGTATACATAAACACACATACAGTTTTAGAAAAGAATGTCATTGAAACATTTTTAATTCATTAAAAGAAAAAATATGTTCTGATGGGAAAACAGACATATAGAAAAGTTTTAAAGATACCATATCAAATTATATGTCTACATATATACATTTGAATATACATACACATATATGTAAATATGTATGAAAAATTATCAAAAAAGAGGGAAATAGCTTCATGTTTAGGTTAATGACTTTCAGATAGATGTCTGGTAAAATTATAGAATGTGTGTTTAGAGGTATACTTTTTAGCAGTTAGAGTAGATTGGTCTTTTTTAAGAGGAGTTATGGTTTCTTTAAAAGCAAGCAATGTCAAATTATACTTCTTCACAGTCCATAATAAGTATAACTCAAAGCAATGATTCAGCTATGACATAGCTAGACTTTATCCAATTATCTTACAATGTCTCCTATATTATCTTTCTAGGAAAGATGTAGAGAATTAGGCTAATGACTTTTACATTTAGGCAGGTAAATATCTGGTTTAATAAGCAGATCAATGAGTGGTCATTATTTGGTAGATGTGAAAATATAAGGAAATCACAAGTTGTATCCCAAGAACCTGCCCTTGGTCCTGTTCTGTTTAATTTTTCCTTTTCATAGCTTAAGTGTAAAAATATGCTTATCAAGTGTGTAGATTATTCAAAATCAGAAAATATAGCTAAGATGTTGTTATGACAGAATATATTCGTTTCTATATATTATATGTGCCAGCAAACCTATTATATGTCTGTCAATACTCTACTGAACTTTTATTTCTTTAAAAAAAGTATAAGTTGGGGTGGCTAGGTGGCATAGTGAATAGAGCACTGGCCCTGGAGTCAGGAGGACCTGAGTTCAAATCCAGCCTCTTAATACAAAAACTAGCCATGTGACCTTAACCCGAATTGCCCTCCAAAAAGCAAAAAAAAAAAAAAGTATGAATTAACAAAAAAGAATCCATGAATGCTTTTTAAACTATTTTCTGAAACCATATAATATGTAACACATCTAGAAACTGAATAAGGAGAATGAAAATTTATTAGAAATTCAGGGCAAATATAAGGGCAACTTAATCCACGTTTTTTCATCCCTTGAGTCATAAAATCTCTTATCAAATGAATGATACTGTCTAGGTGGCAGAACGTGCCCATGGGCTTTTGGAAAGTTCCTCCTACCTTCTACAGCTAAAAAGAGGCCCAGTTTATTTTCAAAGTATGAAGCATTTTTTCTTCCACAATCTAATTTTTTACTTCTGTTGTCAATCTGTCAAAATAATTATAAGGATCGAAGCCATAGATATCATCTTGCCATCTCAATAAATCACTATTCCAGAAATCTTGGAATACTCTTTTGGAGAAGTGTAATGTTAATAGGAGTTGAAGGTCTTCCTTTAACGGGAGTTGAAACTCTTTCCCAACCATTAATATGACTTCACATGGAGCCCAACAAGATAAGCTTCATTAGGGAAGGCTTGTTTTTCAGGAAGGCCCACACCTTTTGTTACTTTGTAATTAGGCAGGGGGTCCTGAGGGCTGTGATGCTTTTTGACCCCAAAGAAGTGTATATTTACTCTGAGGTTAGCCTTTTGCTTTGGGGGACCACTCATTGGAAGAGTGTTCATGTAACGTGGCCAGACAAGATTCTGGGCAGCCATGAAGGAGTCCTCCTACCCCCCAGCTTTGAAAACCCAGGTTTTTGTGTTTCTCTCTCTGGTAACTGTATGTATAGCTTTGGTCATAGCCCTGTCTGTTGATTTGTGTTATTTTATCCCTCTCTATTTTTTCTGCTTATAATTTCTGTTTGTATTTCTTTGAAGTTCAGGGTGCTGATTTTCCCCCTGAACTGAGTGAATGATACAAACATACATATATATGTGTGTGTGTAATTAAAGTAAGATTGTTGACCCCTTGAAATTTGCTTTGCTTTAGAAAAGCTGATCAAAGAAACTGCGCTGGCAGCCATCCTGGGTAAGCTAGGGTGTTTGTAGTGAAAAGAAGGGGTGAAGGAGGCCATGCTGATGATGACTCTTGAAATTTGGAATCAGTCTGGAAGCTGCAAACCTTTCCCTGAATAACCCTGACTCTTTAATGAATTAATATTGTTTGAAATTATGTGGCACAGATGGTCTTTCAGACAAAAAGATGAGAGGAGAGTAGTTGGCATAATGAACTATATCCTTAATTGGGTTGATCAAAGGAGGATAACATAAATCTCCACCTTACATGTGCTCCATTGATAGAACAATGAGAGAATATTTATGGACAAAGCCCATTTAAGTACATGGCATTTTAGGGAATCTTAGAGGGAGAAAGCAGTACCATGGCACCCATAAGCAGTCATTAAAAAAAATAAGGCAATAGTTACAGGGGGCAGAAAGAGAAAATAAAAATATTAAGAAACACCAACTAAATATTTTTAAAAACTTTTGAAAAAATCATTTTTGAATTTGGAAAGAAGTGAAACTATAAAAACTATATTCAGTTGGAAAATTCTCCTATTTTGTACAGGTTTAGCATAAATAATAGCACCTTTGCCAATGTCAGTTTTGTACATATGTTTTACATACATTGTAAACAAATGCCACTGATTATTCACAGTTGACATTTTAAACATTGTTTTTTATGGAAATATGTTTCCAATGCAGCATATTTTCATTTAAATTGCATAAAACAGTGAACTTGAAGTCATGAAAACCTAAGTTCAAATCCCTTCCTAACCATTTAACTAGCTGTGACAATGGCAAATCATTCAGTTTCCTTACGTCTCAGTTTATGAAATGGGAATACTAAAACTATTGTACCTACTTGACAGGAAATTATTTGTAATAATATAAAACATTTAGAAAAATTTATAATTCTATATTTATGTCAATAATTATAATAATAAATATAATTACATGGAATTGTGCCTACAGAATATTCTCTTAAATTGACAAAAACGTTTAAGGAAAGACAAATTTTCTATAGGGTTTCTCAGTATAAACCTGCATATTTATATTTATATAAATGTGAGTGTGTGTGTATATATACACACAAATATGTATGTAGTCAAATATTCTATCATAGAAAGCAATGTTAATGGAGGTTCTTGATCTGTTTGAATAAATAAATAATTTCATTATGTAGGATTTGAAACCATGAGGATATTATTCAAATTAGATGTAGCCCATATTTGCAAATTCATATTATATGACTATTTATTCTTTCAAAAAATTTCACTCAAATATTATACATTAAACTGAGTTAGCTACTGCAGTCAGATTGGAAACGAAGCAATTTAATGAGAAGACTTGTTCAATATCGTGGATATAGTTAACTTTAAATACATGATTCTTTCTCAAGAAGTCAGAGAAGATAACTAATTAATATTTTGTTTATGTCTTTTTCCCAAAAATTAAAAACTGTGCAATATTAGTATAGTATATTTAATACAATTTTCGCAAGAGTGATCTCTGAAAAAAATTCAAAAAATAACCAGCATTATAATGATCATGATAGGAATATCTAGCATTTATATAGTATCTTTTTATGTACCAGGCACTGTGCTGAGTAGTTCAAAAAATTTATCTCATTTTACCCTTACAACTGAGGACTTGATGCTATTATTGTCCCCATTTTATACAAGAGAAGACTGAGGTAAACAGATGTTAAATGCCTTGCCCAAGGTAATATACCTAGTAAATGTATAAAGTCAAAATTGAACCTATGTTGTCCTGACTCCAAGTTTAGCCATCAATCCACTCTGCCTCCTAGCTCTTGCAAGCAACTGTAGTCTCTTTATGAAAATGAATCCTTACCTTTAAATGGATACCCATTATTTAAAATGTTCCTCTTAACCTTAAAATTTGATTTAACTTAACACACCCCCAAAAAAGTATGGTTACATTTTGGGAATGCACAAGCATTCAGAAAGTAAAAAACATCTGCATATTTTCCTTGTAGAATTTTTTATAATGCTCTATTCCTTTTATTGTAATGTCAATTTAAACCAGATGTTTAAATATGTGTATTTTTAAATTAAGTACTGTAGCTATTTTTGAATTTTAAAAATAGGAATGACTATTATGAAAGTATCTACCAACTCTTTCTCAAAGGAATTCTGCATATGCTATCAAAAAGGAAACAGGAGGAGAACAAAAGAAAAGGTCTATATAGGTCAAAAACAGAATCTAATCTCACTGGAGACTAAAATCCAACTAACAAGTCCTTCCAAATGTGTAAACACACCTGTCTTTTGGTTTCATGATTAAGAACCAGTAAAAAAAAAAAAGTCTTCAATTGCTATGCCATCCAAGAGAATTATTTCAAGTATAGGCCCCAGAGGAAATGGAAGAACAATAAGGTTATGTTCTTAACATGATTACTTACACAATAAGAAAGGGAATTTAAAAGAGTAGAAAGCATTACTTTAAATAATGTTATCACAGATGAGGTGCCATAATAAAAATTGAGCTTTTCTGTTCTCCTTAATTGCTTAACAACTACCAACCTTCTCAATCAATTTTTGCAGGACCAACATCCTATATACTTCTTAAGATTAGGATTTTGGTGGTATCTTCCACTTTCCCTATCCTTGACTTGGCATCTCCTCTACAACATCCTCTTTCTTCAATTGGTTTCACATACCATATGGCTTCCTGATTTTTTTCCCCAATTGGAAGATGTAAAATTCTCTTTCCCAATTCAAGTTAATTAGAAAGCCTCCTTATGCCAGCTGTGTGCTGTTACTCACTCTGCAATCTTTGCAATCACTGACTAAAGATTAGAGCAGGACTGGCCCCTTAGAGTAACACATAATTTTTCATCACCTAGGGATTAATTGAATTAATGCTGGTGTTTACACCCCTGATTTCTCAAAGATACTTCATTTTATCACAGATTGGAAGGAACCTTAGAGGTTTTCTGGTCCAAACTCCTCAATTTTGAAGATGCGAAAAGAGGCTAAACAGATTAAGCTGCTTATAAAAGGTAGTGAATGACAGAGCCAGAACTAAAACGAAATTTATGTAACTCAAGAAGTAGAGGTTAAATAGTCTGAAATGCTGCAGAAAGTAGAAAGATTGAGGACTGCCATTCAATAGACATTTAGTAAGTACCTGCTACATTCTAGGCACTGTGTTAAGCACTGGGAATACAATTAAAAAAAAAAGACATTGTCTGCTTTCAAGATATAATAGGGGAAAATGTACAAAAGGAAACTGAAAAAGCAGGAAGCAGGGAGGGGTAAAAAGAAAATGCATATCCTGGGGAACATGATAGAGATGTTCAAAGGAGTGAAGCTGCATGAGGAATGAAGAGATGGTTTAAGTGGAGGTTAGAAAAGCTTTGCATTCTAAACTCCAATCAGAGAAAAAAAGGCCATTAAATTTAGAAATAGTACCAACTTCTGGTTAAAGGGGTTCTATTGCTTTGAAATGATTTTGCTTTTGTTGTTGACAACTAAGAACTGGAAACAAAATATTTGCCATAGATTGAAGAATAAGCAATTTACAGTTTTTGAGTGTGATGAAATACTAATTTCATAGAAAAACAATGAAAATGAAGAATATAGTGAAGCATGGGAAAACATGAACTAAAGTGAAGGGAAGAAGGCAGAACAAGAAAAACAATATAGGGGCAGTTAGGTGGCACAGTGAGTAAGAGTGCTGGTCTTGGAGTCTGGAGGACCCAGGATCAATCCCGGTCTCAGAAAATGAGCACCCACACATAAATAATAACTGGCCATGTAACCTTGAGCAAGTTACTTAACCCCCATTGCTTAATAAAAAAATAAATAAAAAAGAAAGACAATATACACAATAACTACCGTTATATAAATGGAAAACACTAACAAATTGAAAATAATGTGTGATTATGATGACCAAACTTGACTGCAAAGAAAATATTTGAGATATAAATGCATACCCCACCCCACCCACTTTGAGGACCGTAGTCATGGAGAAAAGAATATTCACTCAACGTTGACTGAAGTCTCGTTAATTTTACTGAACAGCTTTGTTTTCCTGAGTGTTTTGCTTTGAGCATTTGTTATAATGTATAGAAGACAGCTAGGTGGTACAATTCATAGACTGTCAGGCCTGGAATCAGGAATTCTCTTCCTGAGTTCAAACTGTCCTCAGATACTTATTAGTGATTTGCCCTTGGGCAAGTTACTTAATTCTGCTTCTCTCAAGCTTCTCATCCATACAATAGGCTGAAGAAGGATATGGCAAACCATTTCATTATTTTTTCACCAAGAAAACCCTAAATGAGGTCAAAAAGGGTTGGATATGACTGAAATGACTGAAAAACAATAAGGTTTGGATCTCTTGGTAGGAGAGGGTAGGGATATAGTGAAAACTGAAGATGATGTGGAATAAAACTATCCATAGAAATTAGCATAACTAAAGAAGAAATAAATTATAAAATAAATGAGGTTGCTTTCAGTTAAGAAAGATTTCAATAAAAACAAACTGAAGGCAGTGTTGGTGTAGAAAAAATAGAATAAGATTTTCCTCAAAAGAACTAGGCTTAGATCTCAGCTCTGCTACTTATTGCCTGTATGGCTTTCATATCTCTGGGCATAAATTTATCATGTAGAGAGGATTCTGGGAAGATGGCGGAATAGGTCAGAATTTCAAGCTTTCAAGATTTTCCTCGACAAAAGAGGTAAAATAGCACCTCTGGACAAACACAGACTTGTGAAAACAAATAAGAGTAGGCGCAGAACAAGGGTCCTCTTGGGACAATTAAAAAGATCTGAAGAAAAATCCCCGGAATGGATTTCCTCTCAGGGAAGAGTAAACACCTCTAGGCTAGGGTTCACTTTAACAACTAGCAGCAGGCTGCTCAAACAAGAAGCAAGCCCTGGGGTTAGTTGGGTTAAAAAGCTGCCCCATCCCTGCCACGGGAATTTTTACCCCAGGGAGAGGGGTGGGAGTTGGGCATTTGACCTGGGGAAGACCTAGGCAACCTCTGCTGATGACGAATTCTAGACCCAGCTGAGCTGATGAAAGCAACTGGGGGCATGGGGGAAAAGTAACCAGTGTATTCCTGCTAAGTGCAGAAACTGTAGGGCAGGGACACTGCTGACTGTGGGCACTTAATGGGAGGTTGGAAGTCTTGGTTTGAGTTCAAGGTCAGAGTCGAGAACTGAAAGGGATCAGAAGCCAGAGGCACCATCCCCCATATCTTTAGGGTTAGAGGTAATTAAAAAAAATAAATTATTTTTTTAAATGCACTGGTAAAGGAGAAAGAATCCAACCACATAGAGCTACTATGGGAATAAGGAAGAACAGGGTTCATCTTCAGAGGAGAATACTGAAACAAAGAAATCTTCTTCTACCACAAAGAGTAATGTCAAATGGTCGCCTGCCCAAAAGGAATTCATTGAAGAACTTTTAAAATATTTTCAAAATCAAAGAGAGATATTGAGGAAAAATTAAAAAGAAAAATTATACAAGGAAAAACAAGAAGATTGTGACAAAAAAGTCAACCAATTATAAAAGGAGATTCAGAATCTTTAGGAAGAAAATAACTCCTTGAAAATCATAATTGGGGAAGGGGAAGCCAGTAAAGAGAATGTGAACCATCCCATAAGAAAAAGAATGGATCAAATGGATCAAAAGAACAGATCAAAAAGATAAAACATGAGAATAATTGGACTGCCTGAAAACTCTGATAAAAAAAAAGATTCTTGATACAATAATACAAGAAATAATGAAAAAAAAATTTCCTGAAGCTTTAGAACAAGTGGGAAAAGTAGAAATAGAAAAAGTTCACCAATCACCACCTGAAAGACATCCTGGAAGGAAAACTCACAGGAATGCCATTGTTAAATTCTGAAACCCCCAAATCAAGGGCAAAATATTATGAGCAACAAGAAAAATATTTACATATGATGGTACCACAATTAGAATCACATAAGACCTTACACTGGTGACACTAAAAGATCATAGGTCTTGAAGCACTATATATGGAAGAGCAAAAAAACTGGGCCTCTGGCCACAAATATCATACCTAGCAAAGCCGAGCATTATTTGAATGGAAAAAATGGACATTTGATCAACTCTCAGTCTTTCAGGAGACTGTTTAAAAAACAACCCTGTACTGAATAGAAGATTTGACATACAAGAGCCAAGAGATATGTACCAATGACGGATTACAAGGGACTCAATAAGGATAGAATGCTTATCTTTTATGTATGGAAAATTTAAAACCTATGTCTAAGGTTGTTACTAGTAATGAGGTAGCTTATACGAAAGATTGGGGTATACCTGAGTATGATATGACTTTAAAAAGTAAAACTGTTCAAGAACAACTAAAAGAGTAATTATCCTATATAAATGATGTTCAGGACAAAGAATCAATACAGAAGCATTAGGTGAGGGAGGGGTGCTGTTAGTTCTAGAAATCTAATTTCACTGGGTATGGGTTTGAGAGGGAAAATGCACATGCATCTAGAAGAATATAAATGTTTTCTAAATTAAAAAAAATACTCCAAGGGAATAGGAGGGAGAGAGGATAAATGAAAGAAATTTATAGGGGAGGCTGAAGGAATAGGTTAAAAGGGGGTCTAGAAGGGTGTTTAGATTTAGGGGGATGGAGGATAAGGGAGGGATTGCTGGAGTGGAGAAGGTTAAGTAATACAATCCAAGGTAGGAGGTAGTAGGAAAGTAGAGGAGGTTGGAGAAATAGGAAAAAAAGAGATAAGCATAAACATAAAAACAAGATGAGGAGTAGAATCTCTCAGGGAAAGTGTCAGTTTTTATATGTATGTTTATATTTATATACATATATATGCATATATACATATGTGTATGCATATATCAATACCTATATAGAAATATATCCATGCTTAATTGTAACTTTGGGGTGGTGGGTAGAAGGGAGGAATAAAGAACAAAGGAAAAGTGCAGCAGAGAACAAAAGGAAACCAATCAGGAAGTAAAGAAAGATGGACAGCTTTCAACTTACATCACAGTATTTAGTATATATGCTTTCTTGAAATGATAAGTTATTGCTATATATTTTGAGTACTCTCCTATGTTCTCTGCATATGACAGTTTTCTTTTCTTGTTTTATATTTGTTTATAATGTTTCTTTTTGTATATTAAAGTTTTGGTATTTGCCTAAAATGATTAAAAACAATTCTTACGTAAAATAAGGAGATAGGACTTGATAATATATTGTGTCATTTTTGGAATCACAAAACTTAAAGCAAGAAAGGACATCAAGGTCCATCATTTTCATTACAGAGCAAGAACTATTTTTTCCATTGAATTATCTTGCTTCAATATAAAAACATAGAATTTTCAGTTCTGTATGAGACCAACAAATTGAATTCCCTCATTTTATTGATGAGGAAAACAAGTCCTAGGATAGTTAAGCAACATGCATAAGTCACAAGTATTGACCAAGACAGCATGAGAATTCAAATCACCTCCATCTAAAATCTTCCTTGAGAAGAAGCTTACTTTCCCCATCTTCTTCTCGAACTTCCCTCCGGAATGTGACTTCAACTACAAGGTTCCAACCTAGTCTGCCTTCAAAAACTATGCAAAGTCTATGTTGGTAGCTTCTAAAGTACTGCCTAGCCTCCTTTTCATCATCCTTTTGTAGCAGCAAGCACCCCAATATCCCCAGGGTGACTGCCAACACAGGTTCTTAGATCTGCTTTTGTAAAGGAAAGCAACTCAAAATGGGTTAACAAGCTTACTTTAATCAAACACATATATATTACCTAGTTCAGGGGAAAAAGGTCAGCACCCCGAACTTCAGAGTTACAGAACTTACAGATCAAACAGACAGGCTTCCAAACTGTCCAACCATTATATCAATACCAAATCACAGTTACCAGAGAGAGAAGCATCAACATCTGGGTTTTCAAAGCCGGGGGGCTCTCAACAACGGCTTCCCAGAGTCTCATCTGGTCAAATCACACAACACTTCTCAAAGTGAGCCCCAAAGCTAAGCTTCTCATCAGGGTTTATATAGTCTTCTCCTGGCTCAGAGAATGTAACAACCTCCTTGACCCACTGCCCAATCACAAAGTATCAAGGTGTGGGCTTTCCTGAAAAACAAGCCTCCCACCACAGGCTCCAGGTGCACTTAAGCTAGGGGCAGGGAAGATCTTTAAATCTGCATTTCCATTACACCTTTTCAGAGAAAACACACAGTCCCTGATCTTCATTGAGTCCTTAGGATGCTTTGGCTCCTAGATTGTTCAAACCTAGGAACCTGAGCATTGTAAATTGGAGCACCTGGAGGAGGAGGGAAGGAAAAGATGGGATTCTTTCAGACTTTTGACCAGTCTTTCCAGCCTGTAAATGATCAAGGCATGTTGATGCTTAAAACTAATTGATATTTTTACAGAATTATTAAATTCAATCAAAATATCTTCAATCTCATTGTATATAACATTATTTATAGAAGGATTTTAAAAAAGCAAATAACAGATATTGTCAATAAAGAAATAGCTGAATATATGGACAAAGTAAAATATATTGATATGATCAAATACTCTTGTGTTCTAAGAAGTGAAGAAAATAAAAAATTCAGACACATCTGGGACAACTTCTATGAAATAATTCAGAATGAAATTTGCAAAAGCTAGAGAATATTTTATAGAGTAACAACAATATTATATAGGCAAAGAGCAATATTTAAGTTTGAAGATACTGTTTTATGCCATAATTATTATGCATAATTATATGTAGCAATATAATTTCATTATATATTGAATACTGCATATAATACATAACAAAATGTATATGTATAACAATATATAAATATATAATTGCTTATAAAACCATAATATGCATCTATATATTATTAAAATATATGATTATATTTTGATATAATCAATATATTATTAATACATGATGCAATATATTATCTACCATATTATTTTATGTTGTGTATGATAGGATTATAGAATATACTTAGGCATTATATATTATCACATGTAATGTATCATAATATAGTATTACATTTGTTGTATACCTTATATTAGCTACCTCATCTCAGGATCTCTATTGTGAAACTCAAAAGAAGCAGAATGTGTAAAAATTCCTTGCAAACTTTGAAGAGCTATAAGCAGTCATTACTTTCATCTGTGAAATTAGAAAGTGAGATTGAATGACCTCTAAGATCACTTCCATCTATGACAAAATCCTCTCATATATGATATATGTGTTTTTACATTATATATACACACATATGTGTATACATATATATACATACATACACACATGTGTTTGTACATTATGCATACAAGGCAATTATGAATACATACATTTATAGTTTTACTTATTCAATTAATAAGCATTTACTTTTTCTTCTTCCCACTCCCATTAGAAATATAATAAAAGAAAAACAGAAATGATACCCTTATAATAAATATGCCCAGAAACAAGACAAGATCCCACATTGATTATTTCTAAAATACATATCTCATTTCATATCTTATCTTCTAAAAGCTTCTATTTGATTCAATTAGAACAATTGCTAAATATTTAAATAAAGAATATAGCACATAAATATTGATAATTGACAGGTTAGATAAGCCAGTACACTATACTATTACTGTAGATTCAGAAAGGCAGCAGTAAAGAAGGTGAAGGAGGAAAAGTGTGTAGTTTCCCCCTCCAATGGCCATGGTTAATAAAGCATTAATATTATTTCACCAAGTATTTTGTTATGATTATATATATGTATGTATATACATATAAATACACATATACACACATACATATATGTCTATATATGTAATATGTACACACACATATGCACACACCTCTTTGCTAGGCCATTGGGAGATCTAAGGTAGTATGTAACCCAGTCCTTGCCCTGAGGTGCTTCCCATCTAGTTAGGACCAAAGCCATATACATAGATATTAAACAATTAGAGTTGCTCAGTGAGCTGCTTTTAATTGAGTGGATGCTGTTGCTTGTGGCATCTTGAAAATTAATTTTGTTCAATCACAAGTTTGGTTCCTATTTTAACATCGTTGTCCTTGCTGACATGGACCAGGGCCAGGGTAAGAGAGAGGCTAACACAATTTGTCCAATTTACTGTAGGCAATTTGATTTAACTACCAGTTGTTACCTTTGTCCCATCTCCTGACAGGCAGATTTAGAGCCCTGCAAAATTCACCCAGGCTGCCTGCCAGGGTAGCAAGACCTAAACTGCTGTGCTTCACCCTGCTGTAATCTCTATGAACAGCAAGCAGATTCACATTTCACAGTCCAAATGCAAGCTAGTGGAGAAAATGACAAAAGTTATCACTGCAATAGGACTTCTTCATTTAAGTGGACATTAAACTTCAAGCCCCTGCTTAGACTTCAGATGTACATAGAACACAACTCTTTAAGCAGAAGTTCTTACTGAATATAAGATAATGCATCAAATTTTCAAAAACTAAAATGTGTATTAGTGAAATAAAGATGCATTTCATCTATCTATCTATGTATATATGTGTATGTGTGTGTGTGTTCCCTGATCAGATTTATGAATTCATTTTTTGTGGGAAAATCTTTTCATCTATGAAGAAAATCAAATTCTTAATGATTTGGCTAGGGTCACATGGTAAGTGTGTATAAAAAGCAGGGCTTCCTTGTGTAAGTCTTGCCTTCATGATATTTTAATGTATATTCATTTAATAGATACCCACTTATTTATATTTATAAATTTACTTATATAGGTATATGTTCACTTCTTTAGATATATATGTATATGAGCAAGCTAGGGGGATATAGTGAAAAAACATGTACTGTACTTTTAAAACCTTGAGGTGGCATATAAATGCTAGCTAACAACAACCACAATAAACCCAATAATTTTAATAAATATTAAAGTCCAGTACCTGGAGTCAAACCTGGATTTGATATGACTTTATACATTTTAGCTATATAACTATTTGCTGCACATATTTCCTTATCAGTAAAATGAGAGGATTGGATTCAATAATCTCAAAGGTCCATTATAACTTTTAAATCTATGACCCTATGATTTCTTGTGCATATATTTACAAGCAGGATATAAAGTACTAGGAAATAAAAGGATGGATAATACAACAAGAGGCAAGAATAACAAACTTTTCATGTTTGTGCCTTTGAACCAAAAAATGTTATAAGGTCCAGCAAAAGCACATTTGGTCGATCCTCCAGCACCTTAGTGGATCCTCCATTCAGAATTTATGAAATAACAAGACCAGAAACAAACAAGAATTGAAAATGTATCCCCAAGGCATAGTAAATGCTCATGTCAATTTTGTATATGGATGTTCATGTTTGTGAGATATGGCATTTCTATCAGGTTTTAAGGTTTAGAGAATTCTTTATTTACCAATTTGATCATAAATTCATTTAAATAGCAAAGAACACACTTTTCAAAGCTTTGACATAGGCAAAAACCTCAACACAGTTTATTTCACTGAAAATACCTAGTGTTTTTATATAGGTTATTTGAGTAGGAATCTCCATTGCCCAAAATATTATTTGATAGAAAGCATTCAATGGGAATTTTGCTTGCTTAGCCCCTAAGTAATTTAGGTGGTGCAGTGGATAGAATGCTAGCACTGGAGTCAGGGAGACTTGAGTTCAAATGCAGCCTCAAACACTTCTTAGTTGTGTGACTCTAGGCATATCACTTAGCCCTATTTGCCTCAGTTTCCTCATTTGTAAAATCAAACAGAAAAGGAAACCTCTCCAGTATCTCTGCCAAGAAAACCCAAATGGGGTAATCAAGAGTCTGGAAAAAAAAACTGAACAACAACAAAACTCTTTAGAAAGATAGTTGTTTATTTTTCTACAGGAGAGTCACTTTAGCTGTTTATGGAACTTAGTGAAATAAAGGCGAAAAACCCATGATAAAGTGATTGTGCACAAGTTTTGCCAACACATATTGCTAATCGTTAGTAAGTTAGTAAGTAAGATGCCTTATCTATAACAGGTTTTTAAAATTAATTTAAATATTGATCACTTTTTTTTCTAAATATAGTTTCATTATGTCCTAGAATCAGAACTATTTTAGAGTATGTTTCTGTTTCTAAACCTATTTGCATTGTGTTTTTCCAAAGAGATGTAATTTTAGGGATGCATTTGCATCTGTTGAAATTAGTAGAACCTGACCATTAATGCTGGTTGAAAGGTTTATTCCTCCTCTCTCAGCTCCACAAAAATGAATAGGAATATTCAAACTGAATCAGTTGCTAAATGACAGACTTTAACACCAAATGAAACACAGTTCTTAATTACCTAGTGAAAATGGGCTGTTTCTGAACATCCTCAATTTGTCAGACATGACTAACCCAATGAAACTGTTTTAACATCCTGGTATTGCTGATGCTTACTTTGGAGTCTTTTTTTTTCCAATTCACCTGCAGTAATTGATGAGCAAAGTGGAAAGAATATCCCAATCTATGGCACAAAGTACATTTTAGGATAGCCCATTAAATTATACAAAGATATACATAAAAGACATGCAGTGTGAATTAGGAAATGAATGAAAAAAACTTTTATTAAATGATTACTGTCCTTTTCATGATTCCACAATGGAAGACAACAAAACCTTACTGTTTATATATTATACAATGGTAATCTGCAATGATTAATAGAAATCTATCCATGGAAGACAGTATTCATTTCGAGAAATCTACAAATGACATAGGGGCTCACCACCTATGCTAGTCACCACAAGATCTGTCAATAAATAGATAGCTCAGTTCACTTAAAAGGCAATAGATGTCAGCATAATTATTTCACATGCATTTTCTTTATTTTCTTAGAATCTGGAAAAATAGTTTCTTTCAGTTCAATCACTGAACATTTTTACCTATATGGCTTTGGCAAGAAAAGCTAAATTAAGCAACTGAATGTATGCCATGAATATTTTATGTGTCCTTAAACAAAAGATTGATATTCAATTCAAAGTTATTCATATCAAACATGTGCAGGGCCCTGGGGATGTGTACAAAAATTAAATAGTCCCTTCCTCTTAAATATTTTCTGGGAGAGTGAGAGAAGATCATAGCCTAGAGGCTCCAGAAGTGCATCAGATAAAAAGCACAAATAGTTGTACCATCAGTTTCAACTTCATTGCCAAAATGGAAAATTCAATGGGAATTCAGGCACTGATACTTCAGCTGTCCCTATGACTTTACTTTTATTTTTCTCAAGAAAAGTAAAGCCTACATTTGAATGAATAGGAAAGAGGAACCTTTCCCTTCAGTAGCTCTTCCTTTCAACTCTAATTCAAACACATAACCATGCAGAGTTTCTGCATTAATCTTCTTTTGTCCTGTGAATATTTACATGATTTGGGGTCATATGACCTAGGTTAAAATATAACCTGTGTTGCTCCATGTGTGATCTTGTATGAAGACGTTAATCTTTCTAGGTCTCAAATTCCCCATCTATAAAATAAAGGATATGGAAAGGATGGTGTTAGCAGTGGGGGTGTGCTGAAGCTAGTTAAAACCACTGTACAAGAGCCAATTTTAACATTTTCAGTGTATTTACTCCTTGGCAACCAGCAAGTGCTACAAATCAAAGATTGATTTATTGTTTTGCTTTCTATTTAGACTTGAAAAGGATTGAAGATAATGTTAATAATTCAGATTAAGCTTAAATGTATGTCATCTATCTATCTGTCTATCTATCTATCCATCTATCTATCTATCTATTTATCTATTTATTTGTCTATTTATAGATATCTTTCCTTTCCCAGGATCTGTTTACTAGGTATTTTCTACCATACTCTTGAGCATATGACCTCTGAGGTCCTTTCCAGATCTAAATCTATTATCCAATCTCTTTAAATTTTAGTTCACTAGACTCAGGCAACACCCCATTACTTGGGCCATAATAGAAGTCTTCCTAGCTTCGTAGACCCTGACACAACTTCTTTGGAAATGGAATAGCTTTCAGGAATTCAGAGCCACCTCAATACTATAGTAAGGTGCTGAAGTAATTTAAAAGAAAATCAGTCTGGATTGGAGGTAATGGATAGAGAGTATAAATACTCAGACTTTTAGGAGAATATTTTAGTTTCTGTAGTGGTCTTATACTAGTTTGGTGGCTGTAGATACAGAGAGGAGAGAGAATTATGTTTAATCTTAGATTTGGCTATATATATTCTAGATTTAAATGTAGCTGTATAATATTATAGTGAATTATTTTATTTTACTTTATGTTCTCTTTTTGCATTCTGAATCTTATTAATGCAATGTGTGGAATTATGCAAATCATATTCAAATCTGGATGACCCTGAATTTGTAGGAGGTGAGGTATGGGGAGCACTATGCTTAGGATCATTGTATCTTTAAGAAAATAAACATCCATGATTCTATTCATAAGATTTATTGACTGAGTATGGTGGGATTTTTTAAATGATACCTTTGTTTTTTCCATCAACATGTATATTTGGAACATTATACCTCACCAGGGATAAGCTGATCACCTAAAATGTCATTAGCATGATGATTTACTCAGTTTTTGATACTCATCACTTTCTCAACTCCTTTAGTTGCCTCTCCCCTGTAAGGGTGAAACAATAGACTCCTTCCAAAGTCTTCCTTTATACAAGACTCGCATCAGATATGTCCAGGTAACTCTCCATATTCCATCAGCAGCTTTCAATTTCAATTTATGTGTTGTCTTCCCTCATTAAAATATAAGCTCCTTGAGATCAGGGACTGACTTTGTTTTTTAGCATACATTCATCCCCAGAGTTTACAACAGTGTCTGATACATAGTAGGCCCTGAATAAGTGTATTAAGTTGAATTGAATTTTACAATAAAATAAAAAATATATATACCCAGTAAACACTAATTCTTATAATAAGTTCAATCTGCTATAACCTCATGATGAGTCAAGAGAGGATTTTTTAAGCACCTTTGCGCACAATTTTCACAGTAAATTCACTTCCATACACAAGAAAACTGGGCTCATTAAACATTTATATTAGGAATAGGTAAATTGTGAATTCAGTTAAATATTGAAATATTTCTTCAACAATGGGCAAATAGAATAGTATAGGGAAAAGAAAATAAATAAGGGAGTTAGGGAAGTTGAGTTCTTATTCTAGCTCTGTAAAATATATAATCACATAGGCAGAATCTGAGGCAATAACTCCAAAATTGTTCTCTTCAATAACTGATTTGGTCACCAAATGCAAAAGGCAATTTTAGTCTGCATTCTTCTTGGCCATTTTCTAACATTTGAAAGCCCTAATGACCTTCTTTTTCCTGTTATTATTTTATCTCTTGGATTCCATAACAAGGTAAGAGCTTTTGGAGGACTTAGAAAGGGAAGAAATGATTACTATGGAACAATAAAGGCTGAATAAAAATAAATCATTCCAAAATGACCTCAGTTCCTTCTTTAGCAAGTTCACTAAATTTGTAAATTTTAGCAAATTTGTGATATTGTGATAATGCCATAACTGCAATTTCAGCAAGGAATTTAATAAATATTTTAATAACATTTTTATAACCAGGGTAGCGAGGTATAAATTGAATATATTTATGGATATATTGTACCACTTGACCAACTTAAACCTACCTTTGGTAAATCTAAAGGATGGACTTCTAGGACAGTGTGACAATGAGATCTTAGGGGATATAAAATTTTGTGCTTGAAAAGATTTTATAGATTCCTATTTAATACCCTCAGTTTATAGATGAAGAAATTGAGGCCTAGTAATTTGCTGATTTTATATCATCAGAAGAAGACTGAGACTTCAATTACAGGTACTCTAAATTCTAAGTGATTTTTTTGGATAAAGAATATTATCATAATCCTTAGGCATATAGTGTTGAATGTTTTAATCAATTGCTCAAATGAAAATATGAACAGCATATTCATCAAATTTTTGGATGATACAAAGCTAGGAGAGATACCTAATATATTATTCATAGAACTTAATTTAATAAACACTTTAAAAAACCATAGCATCGCAAATTAAACACAACAAACTTTCTGAAAATTTTAGGGATTCTCATGAATCACAAATTCCATATATGAGTTGGTGATATAATACATCATGTGATAAACCTAGTAAAATCTTAAGAAGGATAAGTTTAAGACAGATATAGTGTTCAGAATAAAGAAGAAAATCGTCTAATATTACCCTGTCCTTGTCATACCAAATCTGTAGTATCGGGCACTTCATTTTAGGAAGGACATGACTTCAATAATCTGGAACATGTCATGGGGAAAATCAAGATGCTAAATGTGGCTATGTGACAAACAGTTGAAGAGAATAGAAAAGAGAAGAGCATGGCAGCTACTTTCAAATATTTGAAAGGCTATCATGGAAGAAGGATTAGACTTGTTCATCACTCCAAAGAACAGTAGAACTAGGAGCAATAAATAGAAGCTACAAAGAGGCAAATTAGGTCTGAAGTAAGAAAAAGAAACTCCTAATAATCTGAGTTGTCAAAACATGGAACAAACTGCTTTGGGAAATATGAGATTACCCTCATCTGTTCAAATTGTGACAAATACATTTTATAAAAGGTTACTTGTTCCTAAGTCAGTCACTGGGTCTAATAAATCAAATTTACATACCTACCTTTTTTTTTCCCTTTTGGAGGGCAATTGGGGTTAAGTAAATTGCCCAAGGTCACACGACTAGGTTTTTGTTTGTGTGTGAGTTAAGTGTCTGAGGCTGGATCCGAACTCAGGTCCTTCTGACTCCAGGGACGACGCTCTACTCACTGCCGCCCCTACATACCTACTTTTATCTCTTAAATTTGTATTCCTGGGTCAAACTCTAAATATCACTGTAGAATTATTGGTCAATAATTAACAGGCCAGTATGGAATCTTTTTGACTCCTTCCTCTGTGAAAAGGTAGATGTTTATCCTTTTTGGATTGATCTTACTTCCTCCTTTGGTGATTCTTTAGGGTATTGTATCACTTTGGCCACTTACTTTTATCATTGACTAGGTTTTAAGCAGCCAAAAAAAAAAAAAACCTACAGTAGTTGCAACCTGGCGCGTTCAAAAAAGCCACTGATCCCTCCAAAATAGAGGAATAGAAGAAGGAAAAAAATATTTACCTTAAATAGCACCCTTTACAGCAAAAAATTTAAATTAGGTAAAAATTACTGCACAAAGGGAGGCCAAAATCTGAGACCCTGTAGCTATCAAACATATGACCTAATTTGTTAGCATGCACAATTGACAGTCAAGAATCCCACAATCTTAGAAAATAAGTAGATTTATAAAGTATTTGAATAGGATGTGTGAAAATTATGGAATATTTTTATCTTGTAAAATAGGAAAAACAGAGCTGAAGGGAAAGTATGTCTTACAAAAGATTGGTAAAATTTCTCTCTGAACCATATCTTCTTAAAACTATCCAGAGATAGAATTGGCATGATATTAACAAATATTTTACTTATGGCATAGGTCTATCAATTTTGATAAGTACTTATTTCCATCATTAGTGGCAATTAAGTTTCCATAATTCTATTCTAAGTCCTCTAAACTAGATGAAGTATGATAAGATTTTCAGAGGACACTTAAAAATCTAAGTCATTAAGAGGGTCATGCTATATTCTAATTGAATTAATGATTGGGTGGATAGAGACCAAGGACATATTTTGGATATCTGTGCTGCAGACAGTACAATGTTGAAAGCAGAGGGGAATTGTTTTAAAATGTAATCTTATGCTGCATTAAAAAAAAACAGTTTATTGGACTAAGTTGATAACAGTCCCATTACAATTTGCTTTGGTCAGGTAATTTTTGCATTGTTTGAGGTGGCACAATTTAGGAAGCATATTGACAAGTTAGAGCAGTCAGAAGAGGACAACTAGGAGAATGAAAAGAAGATCAGATAAGTACATGAGCTGTTTAAGAGATTAGAATATTTTAGGAATACAGAAAAGCAGTGTTAAAACATTTGAGGGGCTTCATTTGAAAGAAAAATTCAAATTTTTCTCCTTTGATCTAGAGAACAAAATTATATGTGAAAAAAAAAGAAACAAAGTCAAATTAAATATAAAGGAAAAAATTCCCAGAATCAAGAGATAGAATGTTTTATTTCTAGAATTCATTTTGGGTACTATGTAAAGTTGTTTGGAAGGGGAATTTGAGAGACCCTAAGGAGAGTGCCTGCCTTTTCTCTGCATTGGCCCATTGATAGATGCATTGAGTTTAAGATGTCTGTTCAACAACTAGTCCTAGATGTCTTGCAAGTCCGTTAGATATTTGCTGTTGGAAGTCAATAAAGAAATTCAGACAAGACTGGTAGATTTGAGAATCATTACTACATCGATGGTAATTAAATCCATGGGAATTTATGGGATTCCCAAGTGAAATAATATAGAGTAATAAGAAAAGAGGGTCCAAGCCACAATGTTGGGGATACCTACAGTTAGGGGATAGTTAGCTGTATGTTTTCCGATCATGAATTGAAGTCAAAATCAATGTAAAATGCTGACTAGAAGAAGACAATTATCTATTATTACAATTGCTGCAACCTGGGTGTTTCAAAGAAGCCACTGATATCTCTAGGGGAGAGCTAAGTAAATGAGACAGAGAAGGAACAGTCATATAGGTAGGAGGAAAACGAGGAGAAAGTAGTGTCCAAAACATCTAGAGAGAAAAGAGAATCAAGGACATAGTGATCAAGAGTGTCAATAGCCACAGAGAGAGAATGATGATGGCAAAAAGTCATTGGATTTGGAAACTAAGAGATCTTAGTTTCCAATAATAACTTTGGAGAGAGCAATTTTGGTGGAATGTTAAGATTAGAAAGCCAAATTATAGAGAATTAGAAAGAGAGTGAGAGAGGGGCAGCTAGGAGTCAAGAGGACCTGAGTTCAAATCTGCCCTCGGATACTTGACACATTAGCTGGGTCACTTTGGGCAAGTCACTTAACACTAATTACCCTCCAAAAAGCAAAAAAAAAAAAGAGAGAGAGAGAGAGATAGTGAGAGGAGATAGTGAAAACACCTATTTTAGAATGGCTTTTTGAGTTTACCTTCAAAGTAGTAAAGAAATATAGGATAATAGTGGGGATTTAAGATCAATTGAGGATTTTTTTTGGTTCTGTTTTCAGAATGGAGGAGACATGGACATATGTAGACAAAAAGAAATGAGTTAATATATTGAAAATCACTGAAAGAATTGAGATGTCATGGAGCAGCTAGGTGATGCAGTAAATAGAGCAACAGCCCTGGAGTCAGGAGGACCTGAGTTCAAATCTGACCTTAGACACTTAACACAAAAACTAGCCATGTGACCTTGGGCAAGTCACTTAACCCCAACTGTGCTCCAAAAAGCAAAAAATAAAAAAATAAAGATAAAAATAAATTTTAAAAAGTATTGCGATGACAAAAGGGGCAATCTGTTGGAGTAATCAGGATAGAATGGAATCACTTGAACCAGTAGAGGGGCTAAAGTTGGTAAGGAATGAGGCCACTTCATATGAGACAAGTTTGAAGGTGGAGAAAGTGACAGAAGACATGTAAATGATAGGAGATGTGCAAGAGGAGAGAAGACAGAATTCATGTTGAATAACCTCATTTTTCTGTAAAATATGAGGTAAGGGTCTTAGCTGAGATGCTTAGGGCACAACATAGAAGAGAATGATATATGAAAAATCTTGGAACAGTCACTGTGCAGTGTATTATTAATTGATAAAAGAGGTATAATAGTATCGTCTAGAAGCTGTGAAGGCCCAGTTGAGTTTGTGTAACATAAATTTTTAGTGGATCCAGAAGGGGTGGGAGAGAAAAAGATTTAAGATGAAGAGAAATTTGTTACCTATATAGCAGATTTTCTAGAGTGTACAATGGAAGGACTGGAGATAATTAGGTGCAAACTTCGAGGTAGAAGAGTTGAGAAGGATGGGGATTAGGAATTGTGTGGTGGAGGATTGAATGGCGTTTTTATGATGATCAGTAGCAGTTCAGAATCATTGGGATGTATAGTGTATGACCAGATGTGAAAATGTTTATTATCGATGGAATGAAGGGAGCCATTTCTCTACCTTCATAGGACAAGCACAATATGAGATGGGAAGGCTGAATTCAAAAACAGGCTGCTCTTATTAACACCAGAGTTTATCCACATCCAATTTGGGAGACTGGTCTGGCAGCACCAGGTAAAAGCTGGCTTTCCTCAGCTGGCACAAATGGAAGTGGTTGTATTGAAGCAGACAGAAGCCCTTAAAAGCCTGACTACATCTAGCTATAGTCTACACTGCACTTTTCTTACCTTTCAAATACAGTGTCTGAAGTCTGGACATTTATTTGGCAAGTACTTCAGTCCCCAACCTGCTTTCTTTTTTTTTAATGCTTTATTAACTCCTGTTTTACATCATTCATTTCCACCAGATTTTGAGTTACAATTTTTCCCCTGTTTTTCCCCTACCCACCCTCCCAGAATAGCAGTCCCACAAGATATTGCTTCCTCCATCCTGCTCTCTCCCATGTCTTCTCCCATACCCCCTTCGACTTTTCCATTAGAGCAAGGTGAATCTCTGTGCCCCGATGCCTGTACAGTTTATCTCCCAATTGCGTGCAAAAGAGTATTAATAATAGTGTATATATGTATATATATATATATATATATATATATATATATATATATATATATATATATATATATATATATATTTGAAACATTTAATTTTAAGACCTCGAATTTCAGATCCATTTCCTTCCTCCCTTGTCACCCATTCACTCTGGGAAGATAAGTAATTCAGTATATGTTGTACATGTCTAGCTATGCAAAACATTACCATAGTAGATATATTGTACAAGGCTGCTTATAATTTCTCCCACTCATCCCACCCCCCACCTGGTCCATTCCCTACTTGATCCTGTCCCTCTTCTATAGTGGGTACTTCCAACCTCCCCTCCCCCCAAGGATGCCCTCCCATCCATCATCCCTCCTCTCATCCCCCTTCGTCCTATTCTGCTGCAGGTTGAGATATCCCATTTAGTATGTATGTCATTCTCTCCCTGAACCAAATTCACTGAGAATCTGGTTTTGCCTTTTTCCCTTCCTATTCTTCCCCTCCTCTGGAGCCACTTCCCCTTGCTTCTTCTACATGAGATAGTTTACCCTACCCTGTCTCTCCCCATCTCCTCTTGCCACTTTCCTCTCTCACCTCATAATTTCACCCCTTAGCTATCATCCCTTCCCAACAAATTCAACCTATGCCCTCTATCCATGTATAACTATAAACATATATACACACATTCACATATGTATTCATGTGACCATATACCATTCCTCCATTATTTTCATACTGAGAAAAGTTTCATCAATCACAGCTATTGTTTTTCCATGTAGGAATGTGAATAGGTTAACTTTGATAAGTTCCTTTTGATTTCTTTTCCCTGATTACCTTCTCAGGCATCTCTTGCTTCTTGTGTCTGGATGTCAAGTTTTCTATTCAACTCTGGTTTTTCCTCAAGAATGCTTGAAAGTCCTCTATTCCACTGAATGACCATATTTTCCCCTGAAACAAAATATTCAGTTTTGCTGGATAGGTGACCCTTGGGTTCATTCCCAGCTATTTTGCCCTCTGGAATACCATATCCCATGCCGTTAGATCCCTCAGTGTAGAAGCTGCCAGGTCCTGGGCTATTCTGATTGTGTTTCCACAATATTGAAATTGTTTCTTCCTGGCTGCTTGTAGTATTTTCTCCTTGATCTGGGGATTCTGGAACCTGGCTATAATATTCCTGGGAGTTTTCTTTTTGGGATCTTTTTCAGGAGGTGATCGGTGGATTCTTTCAACCTCTATTTTGCCCTCTGGATCTAAAACATCAGGGCCGTTTTCCTTGAGAATTTCTTGAAGGGTGATTTCTAGGTTCTTTCTTTGATCATGGCTTTCAGGTAGTCCAATAATTTTTAAATTGTCTCTCCTGGATCTATATTCCAGGTCAGTGGTTTTTCCCATGAGATATTTCACATTGCCTTCTACTCTTTCATTTGTTTGGATCTACTTAACAGCATCTTGATTTCTCATAAAGTCATTACCTTCCATTTGCTCCAGTCTAACTCTGAAGGAATGAATCCCCTCAGTGAGCTTTCGAGATTCATTTTCCATGTGGCAAATTCGACTTTTAAAGGCATTCTTCTCCTCATTGTCCTTTTGGGCCTCCTTTGCCATTTGAGTTATTCTATTTTTTCAGGTGTTGTTTTCCTCAGTCAGGCTGTTGACCTTCATTTCATATTTTTCCTGCATTCTTCTCATTTCTCTTTCCAATTTTTCCTCCACTTCTCTTATTTGATTTTAAAGTCCTTCTTAAGGTCCTCTATGGCCTGTAACCCAGTTATATTTTCCTTTGGGGCTTTTGGAGCAGGATTTCTGACCTCACAGTCCTCTGATTGTTCCATGCTTTGATCCTCTTTGCCCCCCAAATAGGAGTCTAATGTTTCATTTTTCTGCTTATTTTTTTTCCTTTGCCTTGGCATGTTGCCACTTAATTACTTGACTTTTGGGCTTGTTGACATAGTAGAACTCCGCCACCAGACAGGGGAGCTTCGTCCCGAACATGTGGGGGGACAACTTCCATTTCTGGCAAGCTAGAAACCCGCCCCACGACCTACCCCCAGACCACAATCCAGAAGCAGGGAGGTTAAAGCAAGAGCAATTACCCTCCCCCCCCCCCCCAGACTAATTGCTGGATCTCCTTACAGTTTGCAGGCCAGGAGCTGGAGGCGCCACTGAAAACTACAAAATGGCGTGTCTCCTCAGTGGCTTCTAGCCCCCAGGGGAGGAAGCCAAAGCATTCCCCAAATACTGGTCCCAAAGTCCATAGGGCACTAACCTCTCACTTTGTCCTAGACATGTCTGTGTTGACCATTCTGGAATCGCCACAGCTTCTCGTGTTCTGGGGTCCCTCCAGCCAGCTGCTGGCCCAGCCACCCTGAGGCTTAAACCACGGGACCTGGGCTCAGCTCTCCTCGCTGCCAGCTGCGCCGCCAGCTCCCAGAGCACTGTGCTGGCCCTTCCTGTAGGGCTGCTGGGCTGTCCTCAGCAGGAGGTTAGCTTCTCTGTGTCGTTCTTTGGGTGCTGGGGCTCTAGAAGTTGTTCAGAGTCCCCTTTTAAATAGTTTGGAGGTAATCTGGGGCAAGAGAGAGCCTTAGAAGTGCTGTTTCTATTCTGCCATCTTGGCTTTGGCCCCAGCTTGCTTTCTATAAGTAGGGCTATATACTGTTGTTTTATGTATTGGCCTTTGCAAAACATATGCTGCCTCTGGCAGACCACAGTGAACCAGGGTACCATCTAAGTTTTACTGTGCTTCTTTTCATGATGTTTCTATTCCCTTTCAATTATTTCCAGCCTTAGCTTTCTTTATGTCAAGATCTTGTGAAATCATCTCATGCTTATTAATTCCATGTGATATGTAATTTAAAAGTTTCTGAAACTAAAAAAAGTACCTGAGAAAATGACAAAAAAATCATATAACAGAAAGAATTCTAGTTCCTGACATTGATATGTATTGCCAGGACCAAATAAATTCTAATTATTGATAGGAGCTTAACAGATAAATATTGCTGGGGGCTAAACCAACATGTATACATGATATGTCTGAGTCATCACTGTGCAAAAAAGGGCTAAAAGGGACATCTATAAGACAATGTTTCCTCTACTGAAATGAAAGAAAAACATCCCCAAACACTCTAGGTGTAGTAGAACTTTCTAGTGGATGCCAAATTTTAACAGGTAAAATGAGCATTCAACATAATGAAAAAATAATATTATACTATTATATTAATAACCAATAGTTGGGGGTGGAGTCAAGATGGTGGAGTAGAAACAGCACTTCTGCGGAGCTCCAGCCAACACTATTTCAAAATTATGTTATAGGGGGACTCCAAACGACCTCTGGAGCTCCAGAACCCACAAAATTACATAGAGAAGTTAACCTCCTGCTGAGGACAGTCTGGTAGCCTGGCAGGGGGCGGCCAGCCCAGCACTCTGAGAGCCGAGCCCTATGATTCAGAGGTTTTAGCCCCAGGGTGTCCTGACCAGCAGCTGTCTGGAGGGACCCCAGAACACCAGCAGCTGTGACATTTCCAGAATTGCCAACACATAGATGCCAACTACGAAGTGAGTGGTCAGTGCCCTATGGACTTTGGGACTGGGTGGGCAAGTTCCTCAGCTTCTTTCCCTGGGGGCTAGAAGCCACTGAGGAGCCAGCTCAGCTTGGGCAACATTGCAGCTTCAGCTCCTGGCCTGCAAAATGTAAGGGGATCTGGTGATCAGTCTGGGGGGTAGGGGGGGCGGGTAATTGCTCTTGCTTTAAACTCCCTGGATCTGGATTGCAGAGTAGGGAGCAGGTCTTGGGATGTGTGAACAGCTTGCCAGAGTGTGTGGAGGCTTCAGAGAGGCCAATCAAATAATACCTCCAGAAGGTGAGAAAACCCCTTTTGGTACAGTAGCAGCCCTGTCTGGTGGCAGAGTCCTACTGTGGCAGCATACCCAAAAGTCAAGTAATTGAGTGGCAACATGCCTAGGCAAAAGAAACAAAATAAACAGAAAAGTTCAACATTAGACTCCTATTTGGGTGGCAAAGAGGATCAAAGCATGGAACAGGAGGAAGACTGTGAGGTCAGAACTCCTGCACCAAAAGCCCCAAATGAAAATACAAGCTGGCTATAGGCCATAGAGGACCTTAAGAAGCAGATAAGACAACTGGGGGGAAATTGGGATGAGAAATGAGAAAGATACAAAGAAAAAAGTATGAAATGATAGTCAACAGCCTGACTGAGGAAAATAACACCTTAAAAATAGAGTAACTCAAATGGCAAAAGAGGCTCAAAAAGGCAATGAGGAAAAGAATGCCTTAGAAAGCCAAATTTGCCATTTGGAAAAGAACCTCAAAAACTCATTGAGGAGAATAATTCCTTCAGAATTAAACAGGAGCAAATGAAAGCTAGTGACTTTATGAGAAATCAAGATGCTGTTAAACAAATCCAAAAAAATAAAAGACTAGAAGTCATTGTGAAATACCTCATGGGAAAATCCACTAACTTGGAAAATAGATCCAGGAGAGATAATCTAAAAATTATTGGACTACCTGAAAACGATGATCAAAGAAAGATTCTAGAAATCATTCCTCAAAAAATTCTCAAGGAAAATTGCCCTAATATTTTAGTTTCAGAGGCCAAAATAGAGGTTGAAAGAATATACCAATCACCTGCTTAAAAAGATCCCAAAAAGAAAACTCCTAGGAATATTGTAGCCAGGTTCCAGAATTCCCAGATCAAGGAAAGAATATCACAAGCAACCAGGAAGAAACAATTTTAATATTGTGCAAACACAATCAGGATAGCACAGGATTTGGCATCTTCTACACTAAGGGATAGAAGGGCTTGGAATATGATATTCTGGAGGGCAAAGGAGCTGGGATTAAAAGCAAGGATGACCTACCCAGCAAAACTGTGTATCATGTTTCAGGGGAAAATATGGTCATTCAGTGGAATAGAGGACTTTCAATCATTCTTGAGGAAAAAAAAATAGAATTGAATAGAAAAATTGACATTCAGACACAAGAACCAAAAGATGCTTGAAAAAGTAAACAGGGAAAATAAATAATAAGGAACTTATCAAATTTGAACTATTTGCAGTCCTACATGGAAAAACGATAACTGTAACTGATGAAACCTTCCTCAGTATGAAAAGAGCTGAAGAAGGGTATATGAGCATATAAATACATATGTGAATTGTGTATATATGTTTACAGGTATACATAGATAGAGGACACAGGTTGAATTTAATGGGAAGGGATGATGCTTTCAGGGAGAGATTGAGAGGTGAGAGAGGAACATAATGAGAGGAGATGGGGAGACACAGAATGGGGTAAAAGTATCTCATGTAGAAGAGGCAAGGGAAAGTGGTTGCAGGGGAGGAGAAGAACAGGAAGGCAAAAAGGCAAAACCTTATTCTCATTGAATTTGGCTCAGGTAGAGAATGACATACATACTAAATGGGATATCTCACCCTGCAGGAGAGTGGGGGGGGTGGCCGAAGGATGGGGGTTGGGGATGATGGAAGGGAGAAAAGGCTGTGGGGGAGGGAAGTTGGAAGCACCACTTTTGAAAAGGGACAGGACCAAAGTGGGGAGTGGACAAGGTGGGAGTTGGGATATGAGGGAGGGAAATATAGTCAGTCATTTATAATATATCTATTATGGTAATGTTTTGCATAACTACACATGTACAACATATACTGAATTGCTTATCTTCCCAGTGAGGGTGGTGTATAATGGAGGAAGGGAATGAATCTGGAATTCAAAGTTTTAAAATCAAATATTTTAAAAATATATAAATACTATTATTAATACTATTTTACATATAATTGGGAGATAAGATGTGCAGGCATTGAGGCAGGGGGATTCACTTTGCCCTACTGGCAAAGTCAAAGGGGGTATGGGAGAAGAGATTGGAGAGAGCAGATTGGATGAGGGGACATCCTGTGGGACTGCTATTCTGGGGTCATGGGCAGGGGAAAAATGGGGAATAAATGTAACTCAAAATCTGACTGAAATGAATGATGTGAACTAGAAATTAATAAAGCATTTCAAAAAATATAACCAATAGTCAATTTGTGATGCATCCTTTTTCCTCCTATTATTGTCAATACCCCACTCCTAAAAAGGCCAGTTAAGGTATTTGCTCCTTAACTAGTCTGTCCTGTGCCGAACCCAAATGAGATTCTGGCTCTTGTACGCTCTGTAAATAAAGCCTGAATGGAGCTGTTTGATTTTTTTAATATTAATTTATTTTTTAGTTTTCAACCTTCATTTCCACAAGATTTTGAGTTACAAATTTTCTCCTCTACCCCCCACTGCAAGACGGAAACATACTGAATACCCCTTCCCCCAATCTGTTCTTTCTTATACCATCCCCCAAATCCTCACCTTACTTTCTTTTAGGGTAAGATGGATTTCTATACCCTATTGCCTATATATCTTTTTTTCCTGGTTGCATGTAAGAACAAATTTTAAAATTTGTTTTTTTAAAACCTTGTGTTTCAGATTCTCTTCCTTCTTCCCTCCTCACCCACCCACACTGGGAAGACAAGAAATTCAATATAGGTTATACATGTGTAGTTATATAAAATGTCGACATAGTAGTCATGTTGTGAAAGACTAACTATATTTCCTTCCATCCTATCCTGCCTCCCCATTTATTCTATTTTCTCCTTTGACCTGTCCCTTTTCAAATGTGTTTGCTTCTAACTACCCTCTTTCCCAATCTTTCCTCCCTTCTATCACCTCCTCTTTTCCCCTTCCCCCTATTTTCCTGTAGGATAAGAGACCCAATTGATCTTGTATGTCATTCTCTCCTTAGTCCAAATCCAATGAGAGTAAGGTTGACTCATTTCCTTTCACCTTCCTGCTCTTTCCCTCCACTGTTTTCCAGCTTACTCTTGCATTTTTATGTGATATAATTTACCCTATCCTATATCTCCCTTTCTCCTTTTCCCAATGTATTCCTCTCTCACCTCTTAATTTTATTTATTAGATATCATCCCTTCATATTTGTCTCATTCTGTGCCCTCTGTCTATATATACATGAACACACACACATATACACACACACACATATACACCCACCTATACATTCATATATATATATATATATATATACGTATATATGTGTGTGTGTGTGTGTGTGTGTGTGTGTGTGTAAACATATGTATATGTATATAGCTATAGATAGTCCCTTCAACTATCCTTATACTGAGGCAAGTCTCATGGTTACAAATAATCATCTTTCCGTGTAGGACTGTAATTAATTCAACTTTAATAAGTTCCTTATGAGTTCTCTTTCCTGTTTACCCTTTCATGCTTCTCTTGCTTCTTGGATTTGAAAGTGAAATTTTCTGCACAGTTCTGTTTTTTTTTTTTCATCAAAAATGCTTTAAAGTCCTCTATTTCATTGAATGTGAATATTTTCCCCTGAAGCATTCTACTCAGTTTAGTTGGGTATGAGCTGGTTGATTTTATCCAAAGGCATTCTTGTGTCCTTATACCATTCATTAGAGTTTAAGGAGGCCTGGCTTATGAAGGAGAAACAAAACCAGAGAGAACCTAATTAGCTGCCCAGACTGCTAGATAGAGCTCAAAACTTATGACTAGGTCACTTTCTCAGCCAACTGCCTTCACTTAGTAATGTGTAATTGTGGAAACTGGGAAAACCTGAGAGCTGTTAGCCCACTTCCTCCTTAGGTGTCTACATATTATTATCATGATGGGAAGAGTCCAACAATGTGCTGTCTAGAAGACATCAAGATGTTTAAGATTATCTAATACTCTGCAAATTTGTCTTTGGTTATTGAGAGAAACTACTAATAATCAATTTACTGATTATTGGTTAGTCTACTTAACAAATTGATTTAAATACTCTTTGTTACTGGCAAACAAATAGAGGGGTGGATCAGTGTGATATTTTAGGTTCACAATACACAGTATTTAGTGATAATAGTAATCTACTGTTCCTTAAAGCCAAAGACTCTAGCTCCTGGGATAAGAACTCATTATTTGACAAAAACTGCTGGGAAAACAGCATAGCTGAAACTAGGCATAGACCAACATCTCACACCCTATATCAAGATAAGGTCAAAATGGGTACATGATTTAGACATGAAGGGTGATGCCACAAGCAAATTTATAGAGCAAGGAATAGTTTAATTGTAAGATCTATAGAGAAGGGAAGAGTTTATGACCAAAGAAGAGACAGAGAACACTGTGAAATGCAAAATGCATAATTTTGATTACATTAAATTAAAAAGGTTTTGCACAAACAAAACCAATGTAACCAAGATTAGAAGGAAAGTAGAAAGCTAGGAAATAAATTTTACAACCAGTATCTCTGTTAAAGGCCTCATTCCTAAAATATAGAGAGAGCAGAGTCAAATTTGTTTGTTGAGTCAAATTCATTCCCTAATATATATATATATATATATATATATATATATATATATATATATATAATAAGACAGGCAGATTTCAGATAAAGAAATTAAAGCTATCCATAATCATATGAAAAAATGCATTAAATCATTATTGATTAGAAAAAAGCAAATTAAAGCAACTCTGAGGTACTACCTAATACCTATTTGATTAGTTAATATGACAGAAAAGAAAAAAATGATAGATATTGGAAAATTGGAACATTTATGCATTGTTGGTGGAGTTGTGGACTGATTCAACCATTCTGGAGAGCAATTGGGAACTATGCCCAAAGGGCTATAGTTAGAACTGTGAATACCCTTAGATCCAGCAATATCAGTACTGGGTCTATATCCCAAAGAGATTATAAAAAAGGGGAGAGGACCTACATGTGCAAAAAATATTTGTATCATTTCTTTGTGTAGAGGCAAAGAATTTTAAATTGGGGGGATGCCCATCAATTGGGGAATGACTAAACAAGTTGTGGTATATGATTGTAATGGAATACTATATTACTATAAGAAATGATGGGCAGGTGGATTTCAGAAAAACCTTGAAAGACTTCCATGAACTGCTTCTGAGGGAAGTGAGCAGAAAGTCAAAACATCATACACAGTAACAGCAACATTGTGTGATGTTCAATTAGTATATTAGTTCTTCATAGCAATACAATGATTCAAGACAACTCCAAAAGAGTTGTGATAGAAAATGCTATGCACAACCAGAGAAAGAACTATGAAATCTGAATGCAGACTGAAGAATACTTTTTTGTCACCTTTTTGTTTTTTGCTTTTTTTTCTTTCTTGTGGTTTTTCCCTTTTGTTCTGTTTCTTCTTCCACAATGAATTATGTAGAAATATTTTAAACATATTTGTTCTTGTGTAACCTCTATCTGATTTCTTGCTCTATTGGGGAAGGGGAGGGAGGGGACAGAGGAAAAAAAATTTGGAATTCAAAATCTCACAAAAATGAATGCTGAAAGCTATCTTTACATGTAATTGGAAAAAAATTAAATACCATAAAGTGCAAAAAAGGTAGGTAGGCATTCAATTTATATTAGTCAGTATATATATTGTAGCATTCAAGAATGAAATTATGAAGCTACAAAGACAAATTTTCCTATATGAAGAAAAGGCAACTTAGCTAAAGAAACCATTGTGAATGTGGGTGTTCATAGGGAATTTACCAATTTGTTGTCAAAATACATATATAGAAGAATCAAGAAGAGGAGGTAACAATGAATACAAAAGCACAGCACTGTCCTTTAACAATAAAATCAGTATCACTTATGCTTAGAATGAGCTTTTAGCCTGACAATGAAAGCTATATATTTTGAGCTACATTGGAGAAATGAAAAGGATTAAAGAATAAATAGGACTGCTATTCAGGGTGGACAGGATCATATATGATAATAGAGAGAATTTACAACTACTCAAATTTTATTTAGCTTTGCTTTTTTGAAAAGGAGAATGATCAGAGAGAAAGACAGAAAAAAATCATTAATAGAAATTTGATATACAAAATAAAAAGAAAATAGTAAGAGAGCACCTGGATGCCCTTCCTGAATTCATTCACCTGGAAGAGATAAACTACATTTTCAGGAACAAAAAAGTTTTTGAAGAGGCAATTGCTGATATACAGTCAGTGACCTTTGCAAAATTAGGAGGAATTATAGAAATATCATTAGAATAGAAAATGACAAATATTTTTAATTCATTACAAAAATCTAGACAACAGAGAAAAAAACAAACATATAAACTTAAATACATAGTAAGAAAAAGGAAAAGAGTATGCCATGTGTACAGTAGAAAGTAAGAGAAGATTCAAAATAAATAGTAAATTTCTGTGTCAAGAAAGCCTATATGATTAATACTGTGTTTTGTGGTGAGAGCTGTCCACCTTTTCTTTGATTCATTGTGGGCAAATATTTTCATAAAAAGAAAAAGAATAATGTCATAAAGCAGTGGTCAGTGATTTAGCTTTTATAGTCATGGAAAAATTCCAGAAAATGAAATCATAATAAAGAAGGTTATCATAGTTTCATTAAGAAGAGAATGTAACAAACAAACTTCTATTTTTCCCATGACATGTCTGAATGGTTGTCCTTGGTGCTGAAGACTATCTTTTGCCCGCAATTCAGCATACAGCTTAACAGACACATAATACGGTATGACCGACAGCGTGTTTCCTCGAGAAAGACAGGGCAGACGTATAAAGTGCTGCTGTTGAAAAAAGCAACAGAAAGTACTGGATTTCTTTAGAAAAAATGAAAAACACTGTTACTAAATCCAAGCTTCCCATAAAAGAGGCATATTTTTAAAAACAAACACTTCACTGGTGATGTATGGCAGCAAAATCTAAGAACTAAAGGTGAATATCACATAGGGCATGATGGAAAGGTGTATTTTGTACGTATGCACTTTGCAGCAAGTACTCAATGAGAACTTCAAAAGAAAAGTAGGAGTTAAGAGTCTATTAAGGAAATGTATGACAAAAAAGAGATTACCTGGACATGTGACAAGAGTGAAGAAATATAATTGCATGACTGGAGGGTACACTGGAAGCCCTAAACTATTCTAAGAAAGCATGGATGGATTCCTGTATACTGAGTGGATGCCCAGTAGTAAAATTCTGGAAACATTTGAACAAGAGTCAAATAGTAAGGGGAGATATGAATATATTAGTCAGCCTGTTTGGAGATAACATTCAAACTTTTTAGGAAAGATCTGAGATTAATAGACTCTAAGTTCAATATCAGTCATTAGTATGGTATGATATGCCCACCAAGAAAGTGTGATTTTATACTGAATTAAGAAGTTCTCTTCAACAATAAGGTACAGATAATTTTCTGAATGATCCCTAGTAAGAGCAAATCTGGAATATTATGTTGTTACACAGAAACACAGTTAGATATTATGAGGCTAGCAATAGCTATTCCTTGAAAATTTTGGATAAATGGAAAACTGTGGTGCATATGTAAGGAGAAGAAGAAAATAACTTCATATCTACTCCACCCATTTTACTTCATGAAAACTTAGTGCTTTGGTGAGATGTACAATCAGATTGTGTCTGCTTAACATGAACATTTCTAAGTTTATTTAGGTTGTTCCAAATACAAAATCAAACCCTCTTATACAACTACACAATGAAGAAAGTACAGCTGAAATGAATTGCCCCATTTCTCTCCTTTTTAAGCTTGTGAGAAGGATATGAGAACCACAGTATCAGCTACAAGAAATATTTGGCACCTCTCTTCCACTGAACTGAGTACTATGGGAATTGTGAGAACTGCATTGCCCCTAGAGAATCTGATTAGTCTGTGCTGTGAGAGCAAGCAATTGAAAAACCCTAACTTTTAGAATACCAGTCCACAGAAAATGGTAGTTCAATATCAAAATTGGAGAATTTCAGTGGCAAAATGGACCTCAGAGTCCATTTGGTTCAACCTGTAACTGGCTGAGAATACCCTCAACAATTACTCAATAATCTATCTTCCATTTTCACTAGAATATCAAAAATAATGGAAAATTTTCTTCCTCTTAAGTCACTCTTTTCTACCTTGAGATAACTTTAGTTATTGGCAAGTTATTTCTTAAATCAGACCTAACCCATGAGCTAGTCCTCAAAGTCCATAGTATTTAGAATTATAAGGTACCTTATTCTTTTTTAAATTAAATTTTATGTTTATTTTTAGTTTATATAATTCATTTCCACAAGATTTTGAGTTACACATTTTTCCTATCTTTCCCCTACCCACCACCCCAAAACAGTGATCCCACTGTATACCCCCTCCCCCAATCTGCTCTCTCCTATAACCTTCCCCAATCACCCTGTCACTTTCCAGTTGGGCAGGATGGATCTCTATACCCCAGTGCCTGTATATCTTATTTCCCTGTTGCATGTAAAATAATAATAATATATATTTTAAACATTTGTTTTTGAAGTTTTGAATTCCAAATTCTCTCCCTTCCTCCCTCATCACCCATACTTAATGGGAAGATAAGCAATTAAATATAGCTTGTACATGTAGAGCTATGCAAAACATTTCCGTAGTGGATATATTGTGAAAGACTGACTATATTTCCCTCCATGCTATCCCCAAACCCACTTGTTCTATTCTCTACTTTGACCCTGTCCCTTTTCAAAAGTGTGTGCTTCTAACTTTCTTCTCCCCCAACTTTTCCTCCCCTCCATCATTCCCTCTCTCTTACCCTCCCCCCACCTACTCTCCTGTAGGTTGAGATACCCTATTTAGTGTATATGTCATTCCATCCCTCAGCCAAATTCAACTAACATTGACCCATTCCCTTTTGCTTTCCTGTTCTTCCCCTCCATGGTAACAGTTTTATCTTGCCTCTCTTATATGAGATAATTAACCCCATTCTGTCTCTCCTCATCACCTTTAATTACATTCCTCTCTCACCTCTCAATTTCACCTTTTAAGTATCATCCCTTCCTATTCACTTGATCCTGTGCCCTCTGTCTATGTGTACTTTTACACATATATATGCACAGTGATATAAGAATTCATATGCCCATATACCCTCTTATAGACACATTTATGTATGTGTCATTACATATGCATACACATATATATACATACATGCATACATATATTTATATTTTTATATTCCCTTCAACTATTCTCATACAGAGAAAAGTTTCATAAGTTACAATTGTCATTTTTCCATGTAGGAATGTAAATAGTTTGACTTTGATAAGTGCCTTATGGTTTCTTTCCCTGGTTTACCTTCTCATACTTCTCTTGCTTCTTGTGTATGAATGTCAAATTTTCTATTCAACTCTAGCTTTTCCATCAAGAATGCTTGAAAGTCCTCTATTTCATTGGATGACCATATTTTCCCCTGAAACATAGTACTCAGTTTTGGTTTTAATCCCAGCTCCTTTGACATCCGGAATATCCTATCTCAAAGCCCTATGATCCCTGCATGCAGAAGCTGCCAGATCCAGTGTTATCCTGATTGTGTTTCAACAGTATTCACATTGTTTCTCCTTGGCTGCTCCTCTCCTAATATTTTCTCTTTGATCTGGGAACTCTGGAACCTGATTCTAGTATTCCTAGGAGTTTTCTTTTTTGGATCTTTTTCAAAAGATGATTTGTGGATTCTTTCAACCTCTATTTTTCCCTGTGGTTCTAAAACATCAGGGCAATTTTCCTTGAGAATTTCTTGAAGTATGAATTCTAGGTTCTTTTTTTTGATCATGGCTTTCAGGTAGTCCAATAATTTTTAAATTATCTCTCCCACATCTATTTTCCATGTGAGTGGCTTTTCCAATGAGATATTTCACATTGCCTTCATTTTTTTTCATTTTTTGGATCTGTTTAATAGTATCTTGATTTCCCATAAAGTCATTAGCTTCCATTTTCTCTAGTCTAATTCTGAAATAATGATTCTCTTAAGTGAGCTTTTGAGATTCTTTTTCCATCAGACAATTTTGGCTTTTTACGGCATTCTTCTTCTCATTGCCTTTTTGATTTTGCCATTTGAGTTAGTCTATTTTTAAGGTGTTATTTTCTTCAGTCAGGTTGTTGACTCTCTTTTCTTCATTTTCTTGCATCATTCTCATTTCTCTTCCCAATTTTCCCTCCACTTCTCTCATTTGGTTTTCAAAATCCTTCTTAAGGTCCTCAGAGCCCTGTAACCAGTTCATATTTTTCTTGGACACTTTTGGTGCAGGAGTTCTGACTTTGGTGTCTTCCTCCTGTTCCATGTTTTGATCTTTTTTGTCCCCCAACAATGAATCCAAAGTCAGATTGCTGTGCTTGCTTTGCTTGCTCAAGTTGCTACTCAATTACTTGACATTTGAGCTTTTTGCCACTGTAGAACTCTGCTTCCAGAGAGGTGAGCTTTGTCCCAAATTGCTGGGGTTTTCACAGCTGTCAGAGCCATTAGTTGGCTTCCCTTTCTGAAGCCTCCACCTGCTCTGGCACCTAGTCACACACCTCAGGACCTTCACCCTAGACCACAATCCAGATCCAAGCAGGTTAAAGCAAGAGGAATTACCCCTCAGAATGGTTGCCTTGTCCTCCTATAATCTGCAGGCCAGGAGCTCTGAAGCAGACACATGTTGGAGGTGGTCATGTCTCACCTGCTTCTTCCTCCAGGGAGGCAGAGGCCAGACCCCACTCACAGAACCCCTGTTCCCAAATTCTATGCTGTCCTCTCACTTTGTCTTTGGCATTCATGGGTTGATAATTCTGGAAATCTCCACAGCTGCTGGTGATCCAGTCTCCCAAAGTCCCTCCACCTGTGGCTGGTTGGGGTGCCCTGAAGCTAAAAGCATAGCCTTACACAGGGCTGGGCTCTGCTCCCAACATGCTATGATGGACCCTTCTTGCCATTCTGCTGGGCTGTCTTCAGCAGGATGTTTGTTTCTCTCTGTCAGTTTGTGGGTTCTGTAGCCCTGAAGTTTGTTTAGAGTTGTTTTTATATGTGTTTGAGGTGGTTATGGGGGGAGCACAGGGAGTTTTACTGCTTCTACACCACCATCTTGTCTCCTCCCCTCCAACTGGTACCTTATTCTTTATTATATCAAACTCCTCTCATTTTAGAGTTTAAGAAGAACAATTTAGAATAAGTAAGTGACCTAGAGGACTAATTCACAAAGTCAGTAGTAGAAAAATCTGTAGTCTATATCTCAGAATATTTGTTCATTAAATCATGACAATTATATTGAGATAGTATAGTACAAGTAATATAGATCAATGTATGTGTATATATGTATATTGTGTGTATGTATATTATATGTATATAATAACCTGATCCATTTATACACACACACACACACACAGAAACACACACACACACACACAGATATATATATATATAAATTTGTGTGTATACTCACATATATGCCCACAAACCTTCTTTGATTAAAAAAAAAAAATTACTGAGATCAAGGTGAAGGAGTAGGGGCAGCTATCCAGCTGAACTCTCCGAACATTTACATCCAAATGGTTATAAAAACAGCTCAAATCTAGTTTTGGAGTAGTAGAGCCAACAAAAAGTCAGGGTGAGATAACTTTTCCAATCTACAAAATCTTAAAAGGTAGACAGAAGTCAGTAACATCAGAATGGAGGTCTAGCGTAAATCAGTCTGTAGTGCACAGAAACAGCAATGGAAACCTCTGTGCCACTGAAACAGCAGCAACAGCAGCAGCAGCTCAGGGAGCTCTCATCCCAGAGAAAATAAGGTGGTCAGGAAATTGCTGAGAAAGAGATCAGAATGAACCTATTGCTGGTACTGGGTATAACTTTAATTGATTGACAATTCTATTGCACATGGGTTGCAATTCCAAGGAAAAGAGAAAAATTAGTAGTTAGTCATGTTGGAGGCAGGGTCCTCCTTACAGTTTCAATGGAAGGAAGTGTAGTAGGTCATTCAGCAGCGGGAAACCATGGGCACTTCCTGGGTAAAGAGAAGAGTGCAGACAAGGAGAGCAGTCAAGATATTTTTCTGAGAACTTCACTACCTTAAAAGCACCAAAATCTTGTGAATCCCCAGCACTGGTTCTGAAAATATCAGTACTAAATAGCCTAAAAAATGCCCCACTCCTAGCTGTAGAGGGCCCAATTTTAATATAAAGTTCTTAGTCAAGCAATAGCTTGTAAAAAAAATATCAAAAACAACAACAACAAAAAAGGATCTGTCCATAAAAAGCTACTATTATGACAGGGAAGTATAAGACATAACTCAGAAAAAGGCAACAATGTGAAAACAGCTATAAGACAAAACTCAAAAATGACCAAAGAAGAATTTATGGAAGAGTTAAGGAAAAATGTAAGTGCAAGCAGAAAAATTGGGAAAAGAAATAAGAGGGGAGCAAAAAAAAAGATGAAAAATTTACCAGCTTGGGGGCAGAGCCAAGATGGCAGAGTAGAAACAGCACTTCCAAGGCACTCCAGCCCACAGCACTTCGAAACCATGTAAAAGGGGACTCTGAACAACTTCTGGAGCTCCAGCACCTACAGAATAACACAGAGGGGGCGGAGCCAAGATGGTGGAGTAGAAACAGCTCATCCAAGCCACTCTGCCCCCACATTCCCCCCAAACGATGTAAAAGGGGACTCTGAACAACTTCTGGAGCCCCAGCACCCACAGAACAACACAGAGAAGCTAAACTCCTGCTGAGGACAGCCCAGCAACCCTGCAGGAAGTCTGGGACCTGGCAGCGTGCAGCACGCAGAGCACAGGAGCAGAGCGGAGCCGAGCCCAGGTGAGCATGAGCCGAGGTTTTAGCCCCAGGGCGGCAGGGCCAGCAGCCAGCTGGAAGAACCCCAGAACACCAGGAGCTGTGGCGACTCCAGAATTATCAACATAGACTTGCCTGGGACAAAGTAAGAGGTTAGTGTCCTATGGACTTTGGGATTGGTATTAGGGAATGTGTTGGCTCCCTCCCCTGGGGGCTAGAAGCCACTGAGGAAAAACGCCATTTTGTAGTTTTCAGAGGCAGCTCCCATTCCCAGCCGGCAAATTTTTAGGGAGATCCAGCGATCAGTCTTGGGGGGTAATCGCTCTTGCTTTAACCTCCCTGGATCTGGATTGTGATCTAGGGTGGAAGTCGTGGGTGGGTTTACAGCTTGCCAGAAACGGAAGTTGCCCCCCACACGTTCGGGACGAAAATTCCTCTAGCTGGCCTTAAAGCCATAGTGTGGCAACAAGCCCAAAAGTCAAGCAATTAAGTGGCAACATGCCAAGGCAAAGGAAACAGAAAAATGCAACCCTAGACTCCTATTTTGGGGGCATGGAGCAGGAAAAGGACTGTGAGGTCAGAAGTCCTGCTCCAAAAGCCCCAGGGGAAAACATGAGCGGGTTGCAGGCCATAGAGGACCTTAAGAAGGACTTTAAAAATCAAATAAGAGAAGTGGAGGAAAAATTGGAAAGAGAAATGAGAAGGATGCAGGAAAAGTATGAAATGAGGGTCAACAGCCTGACTGAGGAAAACAACACCTTAAAAAATAGACTAACTCAAATGGCAAAGGAGGCCCAAAAGGGCAATGAGGAGAAGAATGCCTTAAAAAGTCGAATTTGCCAGATGGAAAAAGAATCTCAAAAGTTCACTGAGGAGATTCATTCCTTCAGAGTTAGACTGGAGCAAATGGAAGCTAATGACTTTATGAGAAATCAAGATGCTGTTAAGCAGATCCAAACAAATGAAAGATTAGAAGGCAATGTGAAATATCTCATGGGAAAAACCACTGACCTGGAAAATAGATCCAGGAGAGACAATTTAAAAATTATTGGACTACCTGAAAGCCATGATCAAGGAAAGAACCTAGAAATCACCCTTCAAGAAATTCTCAAGGAAAACTGCCCTGATGTTTTAGATCCAGAGGGCAAAATAGAGGTTGAAAGAATCCACCGATCACCTCCTGAAAAAGACCCCAAAAAGAAAACTCCCAGGAATATTATAGCCAGGTTCCAGAATCCCCAGATCAAGGAGAAAATACTACAAGCAGCCAGGAAGAAACAATTTCAATATTGTGGAAACACAATCAAAATAGCCCAGGACCTGGCGGCTTCTACACTGAGGGATCGAAGGGCATGGAATATGATATTCCAGAAGGCAAAAGAACTGGGAATGAACCCAAGGGTCACCTACCCAGCAAAACTGAGTATTTGTTTCAGGGGAAAATATGGTCATTCAGTGGAATAGAGGACTCTCAAGCATTCTTGAGGAAAAAACCAGAATTGAATAGAAAATTTGACAACCAGACAGAAGAAGGAAGAGATGCCTGAGAAGGTAATCAGGGAAAAGAAATCAAAAGGAACTTATCAAAGTTGAACTATTTACATTCCTATATGGAAAAGCAATAACTGGGACTGATGATATCTTTCTCACTATGAAAATAATGGAAGAAGGGGGTGTGGTCATATGAATACATATGTGAATGTGTGTGTATATGGTTACAGTTATATATGGATAGAGGGCATAAGTTGAATTTGTTTGGAAGGGAGAATACTCAAGGGATGACATTATGCTGTGAGAGAGGAAAGTGTCAAGAGGATATGGGGAGAGACAGGGTAGTGTAAACTATCCCATGCAGAAGAAGCAAGGGGAAGTGGTTGCAAAAGAGGGAGAGAATAAGGAAGGCTAAAAAGGCAAAACCATATTCAAACTGAATTTGGTTCAGGGAGAAAATGACATACATACTAAATGGGATATCTCAACCTGCAGCAGGATAGGGGGAAGGGGGATGAGAGGAGGGATGATGGATGGGAGGGCATCCTTGGGGTGAGGGGAGGTTGGAAGTACCCACTATAGAAGAGGGACAGGATCATGTAGGGAATGGACCAGGTGGGGGGTGGGATGAGTGGGAGGGAATTATAAGCAGCCTTGTACAATAGATCTACTATGATAATGTTTTGCATAGCTAGACATGTACAACATATACTGAATTACTTATCTCCCAAGAGGGAATGGGTGACAAGGGAGGAAGGAAATGGATCTGAAATTTGAGGTCGTAACATTAAATGTTTCAAATATATATAAATACTATTATTAATACCCTTTTGCTTGTAATAGGGAGATAAGATGTTCAGGCATTGGGATGCAAAGACTCACCTTCCTCTAATGGAAAAGTCGATGGGGGTATGGGAGAAGGTATGGGAGAGAGCAGATTGGAGGTAGTGATATCTTGTGGGACTGCTATTCTGGGAGGTTGGGTAGGAGAATAATGGGGGGGGAAATGATTGTAACTCAAAATCTGGCGGAAATGAATGATGTAAAACTAAAGTTAATAAAGCATTTGTTTAAAAAAAAAAAAGAATAACACAGAGAAGCTAACCTCCCGCTGAGGACAGCCTGGCAGCCTGGCAGGGAACAGCCAGCCCAGCATGCTCAGAACTGACAGCACAGGGGCCTGGGAGCTGAGCCCAGGCCCACTTGAGCAGCAGTTTTAGCCCCAGGGTGGCCGGGCCAGCAGTGGGCTGGAGGGACACCAGAACACCAGCAGCTGTAGTGATTCCAGAATTATCTACACAGACATGCCTAGGACAAAGTGCCCTATGGACTTTGGGACCAGTATTTGGGGAATGAGTCAGCTTCTTCCCCTGGGGGCAAGAAGTGGCTGAGGAGAAATAGCACAGAAACCATTTTGCAGATTCAGTTCCAGCTTCAGCTCCTGGTCTGTGAACTGTAGGGAGATCCAGCAATCAGTCTGGGGGTTAATCGCTCTTGCTTTAACCTCCCTGGATCTGGATTGAAGTCTGGTGTGGAGGTCTTGGGGTGGGTATTCAGCTTGCCAGAGCATGTGGAGGCTTCATAGAGGCCACCTAAGATCTCCAGAAGTTGTGAAGACCCCAGCATTTAGGATGGAAGCTCCCCTGTCTGGTGGCAGAGTCCTACTGTGGCAACAAGCCCAAAAGTCAAGTAATTAAGTGGCAACATGCCTAGGCAAAGGAAACAAAATAAGAAGAAAAATGCAGCATTAGACTCCTATTTTGGGGGCGAAGAGGTTCGAAGGAACAGGAAGAAGACCGTAAGGTCAGAAATCATGCTCCAAAAGCCACAAATGAAAATATGGGCAGGTTACAGGCCATAGAGGACCTTAGCTAGGATTTCAAAAACAAAATAAGAGAAGTGGAGGAAAAAATGGGAAGAGAAATGAGAAGGATGCAGGAAAAGTATGACATGAGGGTCAACAGCCTGACTGAGGAAAATAAAACCTTAAAAAATAGACTAACTCAAATGGCAAAAGAGGCTCAAAAGGCAATGAGGAGAAGAATGCCTTTAAAAGCTGAATTTGCCAGATGGAAAAAGAATCTCAAAAACTCACTGAGGAGATTCATTCCTTCAGATTTAGACTGGAGCAAATGGAAGCTAGTGACATTATGAGAAATCAAGACACTGTTAAACAGATCCAACCAAACGAAAGAACAGAAGGCAATGTGAAATATCACGTGGGAAAAAACAGTGACCTGGAAAATAGATCCAGGAGAGATAATTTAAAAATTATTGGTCTACCTGAAAGCCACGATCCAAGAAAGAACCTAGAAATCATCCTTCAAGAAATTCTCAAGGAAAATTGCCTGATGTTTTAGACCCAGAGGGGGAAATAGAGATTGAAAGAATCCACAGATCACCTACTGAAAAAGATCCTAAAAAGAAAACTCCTTGGAATATTATAGCCAGGTTCCAGAACTCCCAGATCAAGGAGAAAACACTACAAGCAGGCAGGAAGAAACAGTTTCAATATTGTGGAAAAACAATCAGAATAGCACAGGACCTGGCAGCTACTACACTAAGGGATTGAAGGGCATGGAATATGATATTCTAGAGGTCAAAAGAGCTGGGATTAAACCCAAGAATCACCTACCCAACAAAACTGAATATCTTGTTTCAGGGGAAAATATGGTCATTCAGTGGAATAGAGGACTTTCAAGCATTCTTGAGGAAAAAACCAGAGTTGAATAAAAAATTTGAAATTCAGACACAAGAAGTAAGTGATGCTTGAGAAGTTAATCAGGGAAAAGAAATCAAAAGGAACTTATCAAAGTTGAACTATTTATATTCCTACATGGAAACACAATAACTGTGACTGATGAAACCTTTCTCATTATAAAAATAATTGAAGAAGGTTATATGGGCATATGAATACATATGTGAATGTTTGTAAATATGGTTACAGGTATACATGAATAGAGGGCACAGGTTGAATTTGGTGGGAAGGGATGATACTTAAGGGGTGAAGTTAAGAGGTGAGAGAGGAATGTGGCAAGAGGAGGTGGGGAGAGACAGGGCAGGGTAAACTGTCTCATGTAGAAGAGGGAAGGGGAAGTGCTTGCAGGGGAGGGGAAGAAAAGGAAGGCAGAAAGGCAAAACCATATTCTCATTGAATTTGGCTCAGGGAGAGAATGACATACATACTAAATAGGATCTCTCACCCCGCAGGAGGGTAGGGGGAAGGGGGATGAGAGGGAGCATGATGGAGGGGAGGGTATTCTGGGGGGAGGGGAGGTTGGAAGTACCCACTTTTGAAGAGGGACAGGATCA